>NDGM011234084.1:1547-13497 GCA_002564305.1 Octomys mimax | reverse complement strand
ATCAAGAACATAAGCAGTTAGCTAAATAGTATTTACCTATTGCTAACCAATATGAGAGCAAGTTTATCCTTAATAGAAAAATGTTTAAGATGTAGTTAAACAATGGGTTATTATTTTCACCTGCCAAAAATAGTGAAGTTTTTTTGTTCTTATTTTTTTAAAAAAAGGATAATACTTTTTTGGCAGAACTGTTTTGAGATTCATATTTTCCTGTTGGCATTGTTAATTTCAGTCTTTCTATAAGAACTCTGTAATTTTGTATTGAAGATTTTAATGCTATTTTGCATGAGTGAATGACTATCTATATATTTAAGGTATTTCTAGGAAGATGTTTCTAGGAAATACCGTAGTGAAGGAATAAATTTAAAGATACACATACTACTTTCTTAACAGCAGACTTTGAGTACTAAAAAACTGATAGCAACCTGAATATCTATAGATAGAGAAAAAATTAAATAAGTGTTGATAGTATCATGAGTTTTTGCTGCCTCTTGTAAGATCCAGTGGCAGAAATTTGGATAAATGCTACTGTTCACTTAATCGCCCTAGAACCAGGCTGTCCAGGACATTATTATTTGCCTGCTTTCTTCACTCTCTAGCCTCTTCTTGTTTTTTCTTTCTTGGATACCAGCTGATCATAAAGACCATCATTTCTCCATTTCCAGACCAATATTCTTTATTACCTAATGTAGTAATTTTTGTTAATTTAATGTGTGATAAATGGTATCTCATTCTCCCACCCGCCCTGCTAGTAACTGACAAAATTTATCTTTTCACAGCATGCCTGTCTTTTTGAATAAAGTATTCCTTGTTTAAAAAGGAAAAAGTTACTTTCGATGTTTCAGCTTATGAGGTATGCTTTAGGTGTGTTTCATTTTAAAGTTTTCCCATACTTCAAAGCCAGATACTTCCTGGCGATCCCCTGCCTGTTTTGTTAACTGTTAATTGCCCCATAGCCAACTTGAAGTGCCACTGTGATATTGCTCTTCCCCACCAAATTGGCTTTTTTTTTCCAAATACATATTTTATTCATTTATTTAGTATTTAGTACAGGGTCTCAATATAAAGATTGATTCCTAATTTTCCTCCTGTTTTCGGCCTCCCAAATGCCGGGATTTTAATTGCCTTCTCAGCATGCCATGGCCGGCCGGCATGGCAGGCCTGAATCAGTCCCTGTGCCTGCTAAGCGGGTGCTTTAGTCCACTGAGCTATCTGGATGGCCCTAAATTGGCTTTTGTTCTTCAGTCTGCACTGCTCAGTGGGAAGGAAGAATATTTTCCACTCCCCTCACACCATACAGCCCTCATGGCTTCTGATATTTCTGCCTTGGGTTTGCTCTTTCTTCACCGTACACAGATTTAGCCTCTTTCTCTTGCCTCGAGGCTTTCCTCTTAATTTTTATGTTAGTTTGACAAGTCTGTTTCTTGTTTTGTCTGTTTTCTAAGATTAGATTTAGGATTGAATCAACAGCTCTAAACAGTGGGTTATTTATAACATAGCCATTTTTAAAGTTTTTCTAATGACATGGGGAAAGGTTCATGAACACAATGATGAGTGAACAGCAGGATACAAAACTATACAGTATAAGCTCAACTATTTGTGTATATATAGGTTTATGTACTTACATAAACATGTAAAGAAAAATGCTCATATATGAAAGTGTATCAGTAGTTATATATGGATTATAGAATTATGGTTTTTGTTTCCTTCATTATCAATTTTCTCTATGTTCCAAATTCTACTCATCTAACTTTTCTTCATAGATTGTGTGTATTTTAGCCAGGAAATTTCACTTATAGAATAAAAATTGTTTTTAATCATAGGGTAACATTTTCAGGTCATCAGAGAGAGGGACCTTGAAATGTGCCTCTATATAAGTTGCCCTGTGAGTTTGTTCTTTTAGGTCAGTTTGTATATTGTTCATCTGCGAAGTTTTGAACCCATTATGAGGTTAGGCTTACTTTTTTTCTATGCTGTATTAAAATTTATTTTTTAAAAAACACATGTACTCCATAGATTTCATAGTTCACATTTTGCCTGACTTGCCTGATCCTTTTTGCTGAATTGGAAAATAAATTACCTACACCTTGACATTAAACTCCTAAACACATGTTTTCTCTACAATAGGTGTACCCACCAACCTGCAGTACCTTTACACATTTAACATTAACCATAGTTTTTAAGACTGTTATTTAAAAATATATTCTCAAAGGTTTGTCTCTTCTTCAATCTTCCAAACCAGGATTCTGGGTTTCCGCCGTGCTCCTTTGGTGGTTGGCAGATTTGTTAATCTGCGGACAGAGATCAAGCCTGTTGCCACGGAGCAGCTGCTGAGCACCTTCCTAACTGTAGGTAAGAGGATTATAGAGGACATTTAGATAGGAGAATAGGTAGTAAGTTAAATAGGGCACAACTGAGCAATCTCATTTATCTTTTGGAGCGCAAAGGAATTAAAAAACAAATCAGCACACTGGTCCCTGATTAGTAGGGGAAATAGATTTAAAGGTAGATGGAGGAAAATTGAAAGTTTTCTTCAAATATACACATATTGTGTCTCTGCAGTAGGAAATGAGGTCATTTATTTCTTCCACTTGGATCTTATAGTTAAGTCTCAAATTCCGAATTTGGCCTAAATCAGTTATTATCTACATATCATTGTCTCAGTTGTGTTTTCATGAATATGTGCTTTTCTGGGAACTGCCTCTCATAACCTGAGAACAGAAGGAATCTTCAGACAACTCTGTAACACTGTGGTCTCTTATGGGATTGCATTTGGGCCTGGAAGGTCACTGCCTTGCTCTGCTATGTAAGGGTTAGCTCGTTGGGTTAGCATAGAGCTGGGTACAGTACAGCTTTCCTGTGCTTTCTCTTTTCTAACTCTGCAGTAAGAATCTGAGCTAAAATTCCTACTTATTCCCTCACCCTCATCCCCTGATAACTGTTGGTCTTTTTTTTTTTTTTTTGCGGAACCAGGGATTGAACTCAGATCCTTGCGCTTGCCAGGGAAACACTTATTCTACTGAGCCATCTCCCCAGCCCCCTGTTGGTCTTTTTACAGTCTCCATAATTTTGGTCTTTCCCAAGTGCCTCCTTTTTCATCCATGCTCCCACAATTGACAATATTTCACTCATTTTTTATTGGCAAATACTATTCTATTGTGTATTTGTACCACATTTTCTTTTATCTGTTTATTCATTCTTTTGACACATTTGCAGACATCTGAGTTAATTCCTTATTGTGGCTATTGTGAGTAGTGCTGAGGTAGATATGAGTATAAAGCTGTCTTTGACATGGCTGATTTCCTTTCCTTTGTAGTGGGATTGCTGTGTTATATGGTAGTTTTGTGCATAATTTTTTTTTGACTTGGGGAGATCCTTTGAGACAGGGTCTTACTATGTAGTTCAGGCTGCCCTAGAACTCACTGTGTAGCTTAGGTTGGCCTCAAGCTCATGATGATCTCCTGTCTCAGCCTTCAAAGTGCTGGATTACAAGTATATGCCACCATGTATGGCAAATATAGTTTTTTAAGGAGCCTTCATATTGTTCTCAGTAATGGCTATAGTAATTTATATTTCTATCAACAGTAAATAAGAATTTCCTTTTCTCCACATCTTTGCCAGCACTTTGTTTGCAGTTTTTGTTGTTGTTTTTTATTTTATTTATTTATTTATTTTTGTTGTCTTTTTTTTTTTTTTTTGTCTTTTAATGACAAATATTAACCTTACCTAGGTTAAGATGGTATGTGTGTTTGTGTGACAAAATCTTCCTGTGTGGTTCAGGCTGGCCTCAAATTCACGGTAACCCATGTTTCTTTCTTTTTTTTTTTTCAGTACCAGGGATCAAACTGTGGACCTTCTGCTGGCCAGGCAGGTGCTTAAGCCACTGAGCTCTACCCCTGGCCTATAACACATGCTTCAGTTCTTAGTTCCCTGATGATTAGTGATGCTGAATATTTTCCGTACATTGATGTTTTCGGTGCCAAGTATCACACTCAAGAACCTGCACTTGCCAGACAGGCACTGGGCCACAGAGCTGTAGCCGCAGCCCTTGGCATGTGTCCTGTCATTTGCTGCACTTCTGTCTGATTTTTCTTTCTTTTTTTTTTTTCTTGGTGGCTTTTGAAACAGCGTGTTGCTAGGTGGCTTAGGCTGGCCTTGAACTCATTATGTAGTCCAAACTGGCCTTGAGCTTGGGACAATCCTCCTCCTCAGCCTCTCAAGTATTAGATTACAGGTGTGCACCACTACGCCCAGCCTGGTTTGGCCTACTTTTAAATCAGATTAGTTTTTTCCTTATTGCTGAGTTCTAAGAATTTCTTCTAGGGCTAAGAATATAGTTCGGGGGTCAAACACCTGTCTAATGTGGGGAAAGCCTTGTGTTCTATCCTCAACCCTAGAAACACTCCTTTATTAGATGAGTGTTTTGCAGATACTTTGGCGCAATCTGTGGCTTTTCATTCTTTTGACACATTTTTTATGTACTACTAGATAAGTTGGTATAATAATGACCTAATTCTCCATAGCCCTTACAACATGAAAATGCTCTTTGGCATTGTCATTTGATTCTCTAGACAAAAGAATATGATAAAGCTAAGTGTGGTGACACATGCCTGTGAGTCCAGCGCTAAGGCTGCTGAGGCAAGAGTATCACAAGTTCAGAAATAGCCTGGGTTACACAGTGAGACCCTGTATCCAAAACAAATTTAAAAAAAAAACAAAAGAAAAAAAAAAAAAAACCAAAAACACCAACAGAAAGATAATAAACAATAGAGGAGTCATTGCCCTCAACTGAGAAAGGTAAGACTTTTCTCAGAGTCACAAAGCAACCATTAGCCGGGATTCAAATCCAGATTTTAAGGTACTGTTTATATGGCTTTGTATTCTTTCACTTATTCAACAAAACTTTAAACCAGGTCTGGTTGCGCAAGCCTATAATTCCAGAATTCAGGAGGAGGCTGGAGTGTTGAATTTGAGGCCAGCCTGAGCTGCATAGTGAGTTCAAAGCACACCTGTACTATAAATTGAGACTACACACACACAACTTTATTTCACTTCTGTATGACAGGTTCTAAACTAGATACTAAATATTCAAAATGAATGACCTTCCTGCCTTCAGGGAACTTTCTAACGGGGAGCAGACATATATGACATAGGGAATGTGGAGAAATGGGAAGGGAGCAATGAATTGCACCAATTGTACCAAGACTCAATTAACTTGAGTCGTAAAAGGAGACTGGTACATCCACCCCTCACCCCCAGACACATTGGGAAAGAACATTCTGGATTTACTCAAAATAGTATTTTGTTGGTTGTGCATTGCCGAGGATCATATCCAGGCCTTCATACATGGTAAGCAGCCTATGACTGAGCTACATCCCATGCTTAATGTTTTTAAATACATAAAGTATATAGAATTATATATGAAACCAAATATTGAAATAAATTTCATTATCAGAAATTATAAAAACTAAATTTGTGGTACTGTCATAATGTGCTGTGTTATTTAACATGTTAAATAACAAAATCTAGCAGAGCTCTAGTAAGTACCATAATATCAAATTATGAAGATAATTTCCCAGTGCTGGGATTGAACACAGAGCCTCACACATGCTAGGCAAGCACTATGTCACTGAGCTACGTTCTCAGCCCATACATAATATTTTGACATATCTACAGTGATGCTAATTGAGAAGAAAAAAACATTATGATTTTGCTTAGTGATGAAGTACAGGTAGTGTTAATATTATGGTTTGCTTCCCACCATCATAACAGAAAGAAATACTAAATTCCAGATAAAGGTTAGTAACAGTGAAGGTGAAATTTTTTTCCCATCCAATTTAAGGTTCCCTGAGCTAATCTTGTTCTACGTGGAAGACAAAGTATAGACCAAGATGATTCAAAGTAAAAGCAGAGAAAGACAAGCTCAGGAGACTGGTTTAGCTGAAGTAGAGTATGTGGGGCTAGCCAGTGAGGAGTCCTCAGGCACTGGGCGACCACTAAAAGTTTCAACTTGGAATAATCACATTCGAATTTGGAAAACAAATTGTGGTGACCTTGTAGTTAAGTGGACAAGAGGAGAAGCAAGAGAAGGCTGTTGAAGAAAATTCATGTGCAATAAGAGACAGAGCTGAAGCAGGGACTGGGGATACAGAGGCACAGCAGATACTCAAGAATGGCAATATGAAGAGTTTGGTGAACAGAAAAAAACATGAAAATGACCTCCAAGTTTCTGGACTGGAGAGGACTAAGTGGATTATCTGTTAAATGTCTGGCAAGTTTACAGAAAGGGAAAAACTTAAGATGAAACAGAGGGAAATAATACATTTAATTTTGGATAATTTCATTTCCTTAACAGAAACATCCATGAGTAAATGTTGACTAATCATTTAGGCACTGAAGTCTATATTTTAGGAGAAAACTCTGGACTAGGGTCACAGACTTTGCTATCACAGTTGGGTAACTCATTCAGAAAGACGGACTGAAGTGAACCAGTTTCACAAGTTTAGCACATCCAGGATAGTCAGGCTGAGAGCTCATGGTACTGAAGCAGGGGTGGTGAGCCGCATTGTTAATAATAAATACCCACCATTGATTGGTTTCTGGTTGTGAAGTGTGCACTGAGCATTGTTGTGGATTTTTCATTTAATTTTCACAACCAGGCAGTGGAGGAGTAACATGTTATTATCTGCATTTTACATTTCTGATGCTTAGAGAGATGAAATTACATTTCTAGATACTTGTAGTCTCCTGGTAAAAATAGTTTTTATTTTAAAGTCTTTGGAGTGTGTCTCAGTGGTAGAGCCCTTGCCTCGCATGCTAGAAGGCCCTGGGTTTGATCTCTGGCAACACACACACACACACACACAGTTCATATTTTAATTCCAGAAACCTGATGCAGACCCTACACTCTTATCCAGTATACCATACTCACTTTCAGTTTTAAAGATTCTTATTTACCAAACTCAAGAGTTTGGGTTTTTATTCTGTAGGTAAAAGCTTTCCCATACCAAGTAGAGTTTTGTTTTGTTTTGCTTTTTTGGCGGAACTGGGGATTGAACTGGGGATTGCAAGTCAAGTGCTTATTCTACTGAGCCATCTCCCCGGCCCCCAAGTAGAGTTTTGTTTGCTCTCCAACCCTTTTTAAATTTTTTGAATCAAAAACAGATTCAAACAATGCCAGTTTTTGTTTTTTTTTTTCAAGTGTTAAAAGGACTATGACAAGTACTCTTCACATCTGTCCACTTCCCCTTCTTCCCAGTGGTACTCTGTGGGAAACTAATGTGATTGTATATGAAATGAATAAATACCACTATGGGTTATTATATATCCTTTTGCATTTTATTCCTTTTATTATATCTTAGAAATCTTTCCATGTAATATATAAAGATCTTCATTCCTTAGTTTTACCAGCTGCAGAGTGTTCAATTTTATGAATCTGCTATAATTTATTTTGTTGGTCCCTTATTGGACTTAACTGTTATTTCAGTATTTTATATTAATCATTGCCCAGAATTATCTTGCACATATGTTACTTCACACATGAGCAAAAGTTCCTGAAAGTGAAATCACTAGGTTGTATGCATTTTAAGCTTTGATAGTCATGGCCAAATTACCCTTCATAGAGATTTAGCCAGCACTTGCCTGGCAAGTGCATGGTCCTGAGTTCAACTCCTGGTACAAAAAAAAAGAGAGAGAGAGAGAGAGAGAGATCAAACCACTTTATATTCCAATAGTAGGATTTGAGGATGTCTTTCTCCCTAGTTTCATTGTAACATGTCATCAAACTTCTACATTTTGTCTGTTTCATATATAGCATCTTTTTATTTGAGTTGTTTCTATTTTCTGTTAATTGTCCATATTCTTTGCTCATTACCTGCTGTCATTGGTCTTATCAACTTAAAATTCATGCTTAAGTAAGATATAATTTTATTTATACTATATTAATGTTTTATTTTTCACATTATCATTTTTATATGGTTAAAATTTATCCTTTGTGATATGAAATATATCCTTTCCCAATTGCTTTTTGCGTGTGTCACAAATTTTGTTTTAAAGATGTAATAATCAGACTGGGTATAGTGGTGTATACCTATAATCCCAGCACTCTGGAGGCTGGGCTGCAAAGTGAGCTCAGGGCCAGCCTGAACTGCGTAGCAAGACCTTGTCTCAAAAAGGGCCGGCCTGGGGCCGGGGAGATGGCTCAGTGGAATAAGCGCTTCCCTGGCAAGCGCAGTGGCCTGAGTTCTATCCCTGGTTCCACCAAAAAAAACCCCAAAAAACAAAAAAAGAATCACTTAGAAAAAGGGCCGGCCAGATAGCTCAGTGGATTAAAGCACCTGCTTAGACAGATTCAGGGACCAGGGTTCAATCCCCTGCATGACGCTGTGCTGCCCCCCCCCAGCCCCCACTCCCTGCCGGTCGTGATTGAGACTGGGCATGGTGGCAAACACCTGTAATCCCAGCACTTGGGAAGCTGAAAACAGGAGGATCACTACGAATCTGATCTGTAGTAAGACCCTGTAGACCCTGTCCTAAGTACCTTTTTTAAAAAAGACCAAAAAAAACCATAATGATCAGGTTTTCTTTTCAATTTTCTGGTCTTTATTTATTTTTTTAGCAGTACTAGGGATCAATCCCAGGAGCACAGTACCACTGAGCTACGTCTTTGTATACAAATACAGAATTTTTTTTTTTTTTTTTTAAGTTTGAGGTAGAGTCTCACCGGTTTGCTCAGGCTGGCCTTGATATTGAGATAGTCCTGCTTTAGCTTCCTAACTAGCTAGAATCCCACAGTTAGAAGCCACTATACCTGGCTTCAATTTTCTAATCAGGGGTCATAGTCTTGGTCACTTTAAAGTACTGGAAGAATTCTGCCCTATTTCCTTTTAGTACTATACAGTACTATAGTTTTCTTTTTCTTTTATTTTTTCAGAACCAGGAATTGAACTCAGGCCCTTGCACTTGCCAGGCATGCACTTAGTTTACTGAGCTATCTCCCCGGCCCCCTATAGTTTTATTTTTCACATTAACAATTTTATTTATTTGGGATTTATTCCCATATGTGGAATGAAATATGGCTGTGTTTTGTTTTTCCAAAAGGCTATCAATTGCACCAAAAGCGTATATTGAGGAATATATGCTTATGTATTGAGGAATATATTTTTCTACTGTGAACTACAGCTTTAGTTTTAGACTTTGTAATTGACTGCATGTACTTGTCCATTCATGAGCTGCATTTTTTATATTTAGTCAAAGTAGTTCCCTCTTTTAAGAGCTTTCTTGCAATTCCTTTATTTTTCCATTTGATCTTTAAACCTTCATGTCCAATTTTACACTAAAAAATTTGATATTTCTGACGTTATCAAGTTAAATTGATAATTTTACATTTGAATATATCTGAAGCTTTGAAGATAAAGTACAGTGATATAGTCATTTTTTGAGTGTGTATATCTAGCTGCTTCATTTCTAGTAGTGTGTACTGTGTTAGATGTTGAAAGTACAAAAGCAGATGAATGTCCCTCAAGGATACATATGCATAAGAATGTAAACACTCATGGAAAGAGGGTGTAAGATTGTTGAGTTGGCATATATGACACTTGCATTTCATAGAGGAGGAAGTAGACAAAGATAGCATTACTTTAAAAAAAAAAAACTTTGTATTTATGTAACTTTCACTTTGTATACAAGTTACAGAATTGTCCATATAGTTCTTTGCTTTTTAGCACTTCAACCATTTAAGAAATTGTCACAGGGCCAGTGAGATAGCTCATGGTCTAAGCACCTACTTGGCAAGTGCAAGGACCCAGAACCGCCCTGAGCCTGCTGAGCTGGCTGCTCAAACCAGGCATGGTGGCCTGGTATCCCCATGTACTCCCAGCCCTGGGGAAGCTGAAACAGAAGGATCATTAACAAGTCTGAGCTGCATAGCAAGGCCCTATACCAAATACATAAATTAAAAAAAAGAAATAGTCACAGACAGGCCAGGTGTGTTGGTGTGCATCCATAAGCCCAGCACTCAGAAGGCTGACGCAGGAGGATCACTGTGTTTGAGGACCAGCATGAACTGCATAGTGAAACCCTGTCTCAGTAGGACAAAAAAGTCATGCCTGCCTCTTTAAATGCTTCCTTAAAACTTGTATTTCCCAACTACTAACTCTCTAACATAACAATCTTCAGCCATGAAAATTGAGAGATTAATATTGATTCAGTATCACCATCTAATTTATAGACTAAACAAATGTTGTCTCTTAGTCCTGTAATTTTCAATCTAGGATCATGATATATTCACTTGGTTTTGTTTTTTTTTTTAATTTAAATTTTATTTATTTATTTATTTGTGTGGGTGTGTGGGGGTGTGTGTTTGGGGTGGGGCTGGCTGGCATGTGGTGCTAGGGGATTCAACCACTGGTCCCTGTGCTTTGCTAAGCTTGTTCTAAGTAGATGCTTTAGACCACTGAGCCATCTCACCAGCCCCTGTTTTGTTTTTTTTAGAGAAAGAATAAGAGAGTATCTCACAATGCAATTCAAGCTGACCTAGAACTCATTTTGTCACCCAGGCTGGCCTTGATATTCCAGCCTCTGCCTCCCAAGTACTGTCAGTTATTTCTTTCTAGCTTCTGTGAGTAGATCAATTAACTAGCTGAGTGTGGGGCACACACCTATAATCCCAGCACTTTTGAACAAGTGAGGCAAGAGGATCACCCCAAGTCTAAGGCTATACTGGGGTACATAGTTCAAGGCCAGCCTGGACTACATAGTGAGACCCTGTCTCTAAAAGATAAAAAATAGCTCAACCAACTAAAGTGCCTGCTTAGGCAGGCACAGGTACTAGGTTTGATCCCCTTCCTGCTGTGCTGGCCCCTCCCCTGCAGCTCTGAGCCTGCAACTGAAACTGGGCATGGTAGCGAGTGCCTGTAATCCCAGCGCTTGGGAGGCTGAAAACAGGAGGATCACTCGAGTCTGATCTATGTAATAAGACCCTGTAGACCCTGTACTAACTGAATAAGATTAAAAAATAAATTTGACAAATTTGTTGCATACCTCAATTTTTATTGGCAACATTGTTGAAGATTTTGTACTTTATAAAATATCGTAAGTTTGGTTTTGTCTGATGTTCATGATTTTAAAATTTTGGCAGGAATATCAGAGAAGTGATACTATGTTGAGGTATGTGGTTTTGACTTGTAGATATGTCCCATAACATGTGTATCTGGTGATGTTGACTTTTATTATTTGAGTAAGCTGATAGGTATCTGTAGTGTTTCTCCACATATGAAGTTAATCATAGGAAAATACTGTAAATCTATGTAACTATTCCAATCTAATCAAACTGTCACCCTCCAGTTTTAGCATTTATTGATAATTTTTGTCTGAATTGATGTTATAACGGTTGCCTAATGGTGATTTCCTAATGCTATCTTCTAGACTTACTTGTTATTATGCTGTAGGTTGGAACTTACCTCCCCACCCCTACGTGGTTGTTTATTCCTATTGCTGTGAACCCATAAAGTTAATTTAATCAGAATTACAACTTACTAGTGTTCTCTTTTTTGTTTTAATGTTCACACATTTGTCCAGTGGGAACCCCTACAAGTAAACCTCTTGTGTGTTTTTGGAATGGCCCCAGCACTTGCTGAGGCTCAGGGTCATGTTTTCCTTGCCTTGGCTCTGGAGTTAGCTGTTTCATCAAGGAGCCCAGGTTCCTTTTAATGTAGTGTTAAAGATGTCTTTAGAATAATATGTGTAGTTGTGCTCATTGCTACCTGGGTGTCATTATGCACTGTTCTTTTGAAGAATGTAGTTACCAGTAGGAGATGTACATATACATTTATATATAGAAACATATCTATCTATGCACATACATGTATATCAGTATTTTTTATGTATCTCTTAGTGTATAGGAAAATCAGTTAAAAGCAGTTTCTTGTTTCTTTTTTCTTTTTTTTTTTTT
>NDGM011234079.1:0-16827 GCA_002564305.1 Octomys mimax | reverse complement strand
GAGAGAGAGAGAGAGAGATCGGCTGACCTGAGAAAGCAGAGAAGTGCAAGACTGAAAGAAAAAGGGGTGGGGGCTGGAAAGAGAGGAAGAGGGAGTGAAACCGAGGAGGAGGCAGGAGGGGAGAGGCGAGAGAACACACAGGCAGAGCAATGCGACAGCTTGAGTGGAGTGAGGAGGAAGCTCGCTATTGACAGTGTCCTTAAGCCTCCCACAAATAACAGCCATTAGTAGGAAGGTCAGAAGCTGAGCAGGCAGCTTGACTGAGACACTGAGTGCCACTTCAGAAACCAAGAGGCTAGCAAATTTTAGAGGGAGTTTAAGTGGGTAATAGCTAGCAGTAAAGGCACAGTCACCGCTGACAATTGACTCACGGGCTTCTCCTGCCCTCCCCCATGAAGAATATTTTTATTGACCACAGGTGGACTTAATATATTTTAAGGCAACAATTCTTTGGGTTCCTGTTTGTTTCCTCTCCGATATTGAATTTGCTTCTTTTGAGACTTTTTTGTGCTTAATGGTGGTGAACTGGAGGGAAGTTTAACAGAAAAGCTTTCAGGAGATGTCGGTTCTAGTAGGGAAGGCACATTTGTGTCAACATAGTATACGTTTTCTCATCTTTTCTCATTGTCCACTAATGACACCGAGCTGCCATTGAAGCTCTTTTCTGTTTCTTTTGTTGTTTCAGAGAATAAGGTTTATTGTTATTCTTTAGTTAAGAAGAAGCAAGGAAAGTGGTACATTTGTCCTCAATATTTGTAGGTGGTTGAAGATTAATGTTCCTTACATTTTAAGTTTAGGAAGGATGGCTTTTTCCTGCTGACTTCTTTTACGAGATGGCATGAATTTAGCTTTCCTTTCTGAAGTCACAGTGCTTATGTACAGTACATTTTGTTCACTTCTGATTTTTCATAAATAAGATAGATAAATACTATCTACTAAATAGATGTTTTGTTTTAAAACTGGTTTAATTAAAAATATAACCTGATATTGCGGTTGCATGTCATCAGGCAGGAAGATATGATATAATTTTCCATATAGATCTTGAATGAAAACTAGAGATTTTATATTCATTACTTTTTGTCTGAAATGGGACAGGCTTTATTTCTTCATCTTTTCCTTTATGGATTGGGAAGATACAGTAGGTGCTTTGTCTAGGAACTTCACGGAAGGATTTTCTTAGACTTTTGAGCCTTAAGAACAGGTACTCCTTTTTGCCATTCAAGTTTCTCATTAATCTTCAGTTAGTAATTAGTAGCCCGAGGTACTAAATTGTAGTGCATATTTATTTTGCAAATGTTTATGGTACCTCTTCCATTTTAAACTGCTAGGTTTACTTATTCTTTATAAGGTCAAGTTTGTATGGATGTTATTTTCTCTATGGGTTTATACAGTATGTAGCTATTTTAGCCAAGCAAATACTGTATGACTTTTAGCAGATAACATTTAGAAAGCTGAGCCAACTTCATGTTCTTTTGCAGCTTAGTATTTTACTTTCAGTGTAATTAAAAAAATTAAGTATTACAGTTTTACAAATGTTAAAGATTGGTGTCAGATGTTAGAGGATATATCAGAAAGTGCTGTCAGGAAACTCCCCGGAAGGACCCTTGCGCCCCCGTGCCCTGTGCGGCGAGGGAGCCTTGCTTGGCGTGTGTGCAGGTTGCATCTGGCGCTGTCTGGAGAGGAGCTGGTGCGGGGTGTCATTTGGTGCCTGACAGTGGAACGGTGCAGTTGACTCTGAGCCCTGCTATCCAATGACATGCAGTGGCTGAGGGTTTGAAGCTGATGGTTGGGTCTCCAGCGCAGCCTGCACACCTGACAGGCAGCTGCTAAACCGAGTAAAGGCAAGCCTGGGGAGTCACAATCTATGCATAAATGATAGGGATATCTGTGCAGAAGGTGCGAAGGAAGCTCTGAACCCCCTCGTCCCCCCACACTCCCCCTCCCCAAATGAAATGCACAGTTCAGCCAGCTTCTTAACTACACTACACTCCTGCTACTGGCTGCCAAGAGGCTCAAAAAATCCACCTTCACTTTTCAGTCAGAAGAGGCAGAAGTGGATGTGAGAGAAAGAGAGACACAGAGAGACAGAGAGCCAAAGAGGGCAAGAGACTTGACTTTAAGAGACTCCTATTCTGACAACTCCATGCAGTTCGGAACCAGAGCAACTACGGCTGAACCAGGGTTCATGGGGACATGGCAAAACGCTGATACTAACCTCTTATTCAGAATGTCCCAACAGGTAAGTTACTTTCTAATTTTTTTCCTTTTTTTCCTTTTTTTTTTTTTTGACCTGTGTTATGTGCATTTTCGTTTCTGTTATTTTTCTTTGTAAGTACCTTTTTAAAAATGTGACCACTTGGTAGGCTCTGTTTGGTCCTGGTACTGGAATGTGCAGGCTACTTCACGTTCTCCCCAAGGGCTCCTTGAAAGAAAGGGGAAAGGAGACTGAAGTGAAAGAAAGCAAAGGCGGTCCTTGCAAAGTTGCTCCGTACAGCCCGAGCCTTAGGGGGAACCTCATTTCTTTGTATTCTGTTTAAAAAGGACAAAGCTACCGCCCACCAGATGCATCTTTCTGGCCTTGCAGTCCCTGGGCGCAAGTGGCCGCCGCCTCCGTCTCGCGGGCTCGGCGGGCAGTCCCGCAGTCCGGGGCCCTCCCCGCGGGCGCCGCCACTTCCTGTGGCCCGGAGCGCGGCTTCGCCCCAGCCCGGTACCGGCGGGTGCGGGGGATCACGGCCCGCCGCCCTGCCCGCTTCCCGCGCCGCCCTCCGGGCCGCCCGCCCTCCCGGCTGCCCGCCGCCCACCGCGCACTCACTGCCGCCGGAGCCGCTCCTCCGCGGGCCGGCTCCACTCGGCTGGCTCGGCGCGGGCTGCCGGCTGCCGGCTGCCGGCGCGGTGTGAGCGCGGCCCGGAGCATAATTAATCACGGCGGCGGCTGCAGCGCGCCCGCCCGCCGCCCGCCCCTCGCCCCTCGCCCCTCGCCCCTCGCCCCTCGCCGCGCGGTCCGCACCGCGCTCGGGCTCCTCCCGCAAGGCCGCGGGGCTGCAGGGAGAGGAAGCGAGGGGAAGCAGCCCAGAAACTTTCCTCTTGGACCGCGCTCAAGTGAGGGAGGGAAGTGCGCTGGTGCCTCCTCCAGCGCCGCGCGTTCGTTCGTTCGTTCGTTCGCAGGCGCCCGCGGGAGACCCACACAAAGCAGGAGTTAGTTTGTCATCCGCGCAGCAGGAAAGTGCACTGACGCACGCTTGGACTTCGCGTCCCGCTTTTGAAAAAATAGTTGCTCTCATTTAGAAAACGTTGCAGCTTTTTTTCAACAAATCTTTTTTTGTATGTGAGAATTCATAGACATTGAATACTTTGCATTACAGAGTTTTAAAATTATTGCTGAGCCAAGAAAACAATTCGCTAGGCTATAAACTGCCACAGTTTAGAAATACATCTGCCGCGGATAGTACGTCCATCCAGGGTCTTGTAACGTTTACCTGGAAACAGTTTTATCGCACAGTTTTAGGTAGGATAAAGGCATTGGAAGAAGGTGCGTTTTGACATCCTGTAGAGGGACCCTGATTACTGCTGATACAGTAAGTTGGAATTTAAATGCAATCAACATAAACCCAATAAGCAACTCTTTATTTGCTGCTTCCCGTTCTGAAGTAAAAAGTTCCTTTCCTGGAAGAGATGCTCCTTGTGTCCACAGAATGCTTCTGAGAGCTGTCTGTCGGGATGGCTGTCTTGTTAGAACACGGTGTGCTTGCACTAACCTTAGAACCGAGTAACGCGTGCCACGCTTTTAAAATTAGATGCCACCTTCAGGATTTTCCTTGAGTTAGTGTAGGTCTGTAGGGGTGTGTGTGTGTGTGTGTGTGTGTGTATGTGTGTGTTTTGAAAGGGAAGATTGGTTTAGGTTTCCCTCTAGATAAAAAAGAGTTAATAAAACCAGATAGAGATAATGATCAATTGATAAATGGCTATTGAACCACATAGATGGTGTTAGATTGCTTCTTTGGCACTAGCCCATGTCCAAGTAGATTTGAATCTGAGGACACTTTAAGCTGCAGAAAACTGAGTTTAAAGTTTTGAATTAGAAAAATAATTTTAAATCACTGAGGAAAACTTGTACAACTTAAGCTGTCATGATTATCATGATGACTTCAACCCAGCTATTTGGACAAAGATTTAATGTGTGTGTGCACGTATGAGTGTGTGAGTGTGTGTGATAGCATCAGTGACCATCAGAAGAGAATAGATTGTAGGCAAGTGATTTATCCTTAATGATATCATATAATGCCATGTAATATTAATTATATTATTTATTAAACTGCTAGAATAAAAGGGAAATTATAAATTTAAAAGGTATTGTGAATGAACTGTATTTAAAAAATTTTGGGGGTGGTAGTGATTCCTTCTCCCCTTTTTGTCATAGTTATTAAATATTTACCTTCTATGCATTTTTGAAAGCATGTAAAGAGGTTGTGCATTTACATGTGTGGCTTGTTTTCTTCATTCAAGATGACATTTCAGTTTGTATAAATACTGTATAAACTTTAAATTCAAACTATATATGAATCTGTGTTTCCACATTTAATATGTCTGATGGCCTCACAGTCAGCAGTGCTGATGTAGTGTGCCAGTGTATGTGTGTAAGGGAGACGCTTCTTGAAGCCAAAAGTTTTGAGGAATATTAATTTCACTATCCACATTAAATAAGCCTATATTAAAGGTAAACATTTCTCAAATTTATTCAAGTATATAGAATTCTGTGTATCTCACTTGAGAAACATAGGGAGGTTTTCTAAATGATGATTTTAATATTTAAAGCATTTATTCAGCTCATAAAATGAATAAAAGCTGTTGAACATACTTTTTATTTTAAAATTTTGTTTAGTAGTATAAAATGGGCATATTTTTATTTTCAAAAGTATTCTTTAATATAAAATTATAATGATTTCTCTGATTATTTCTTAAAAAATTAGGAAGACTGACTTTTGAATGGTTTAGATAAAGTATTTTAAAGCTAATAAAAAATTCTATCAGTACTTAACTGTACAGAACTTGTGGGAAATGTCTTATAAATACTAAGAAGTTAATAATCCATGTTTGGATCTTCTACAGGTTGAATAGGAAGTAGGGGTATAAAATTCTGACTTTTATATGAGCAACATTGGATTTCCTTAAATACATATCTTTCCTTCTGTCTAGTAGTAACAAAAAGATGTCTCAGTCTAAAGTCAGTTTAGATTTGGTGGGGATTATGTGTGTAACCTGAAAGTTTGAGATGTGACTATTGACCCTATTTTCCTTTTTCTCTACATTTTTTCTCCCACATATGATTTTCTCAAAAAAGAACCATTTCTTAGTACATAGGTGAGTACTTGAAAACCTTAAAAGAAGTAACTAGATTTTTGTAAAGGGAGTTCTCGAATCAGCTTGATCAGTGACAGATTGAGAATGATCAGAAAGCTTTCGCTCTTTTTTTCTCCCCATCTCCTGGAACCTTATTTTCCCTAATATTGCTTAATGAAATACTGTTAGAAGCCAGAAAAAGCACCCATCTTAGAACCTTTTTAAAAATAAGACTTTAAAAGATGCTTTTCTACTTCTGTACATATTTTCATACATCTGAAAGGGCAGCAAATAAAATTCTTGTAGCTATCTCAAGAGATGGGATAGTCTGATTTATCTTAAAATCTTCAGAAACAGAACCTCCCAGGTAAATGGCCGTCGTCTATGTTTTATATTTTACTAGACACATTTACCTTTTATTAATGATGAGATATATTTAACTTGTTTCAAATAAAAATGTAGATTCCTTAATAAGGTATTTTTTAGACTTGAATGAAATACTAAGTTAGAATTGTAAATGACTCTGTGCATCATTATGTAGTAATTTAGGATTCACCCAATGATGTAACAAAATTAACAACATAATTTCATTGTGAAACTGTGTCTTATTAAAGAACAACTGTCTGACATTCTCTTACAGTTGCTTTATTTAACTTCATGCAAATATTATTAGTAGTGACATTTTTCTATTGTGCATTAGATTCTCTCATTACCATGATGTGTTAGTTATCACCAGAGAAATCATTTCTTAGATAGGTGAGGGACAAACCAAGAAAGCTAAAAATTAAATCAGCGATTGACATTAATCCCAGAGCGTCTGCTCACCAGAGATATGCCAGAGCAAAGCCAACTTTCTTACTAGTATAAACCCAGCGATTTTCAGGGAAATGAGAAATAAATGTGAGAAAGTATAATATTGTTTGGATGCCGGCCTCTGTCTGAAAAGTGCGCTCAACATGCGTTTTCTTCCAGCAGTCTTCTGATTCTCTCTGTCATAAAGACAAATGAACTCTGGTTTTGTGGGATCTGTATTTTAAAATGAAAATGGTGGTTTTGTCTGATTTCATACCCCTCTAAGAAGGATTTGAATATTTATTCACTAACTATTTGAAAGGTACATACCCCGTGTTTCTTGTAAGTCACATGCATAATTGTATGTTGTGTTTTGATTCTTCTTTATAGTTCATACATTTTTATTCTAAAGCCTGTCCCACCCAAGTAGACATCCCTTCTTAGTACAGAATGAATATTCGTATTTAACCACAGCCCCGGGTAAAGCAGTTGATAGTTAATGGCCTTTGAAAATAGCTTTCATTGCCAGCATTGTCTGTCGTATGTTTTTTGCTGCACTTTTTTTTCCTTCCTTTTTTTGCTTCTGTTGGTGTATTTTGGTAAACACATCTTACTAAACAGGGATAAGATTGACCAAATGATAGTCCTGATGATAAGAAGAAATTATATTAGAAGGCATTTAATTTCATCCTGTTGATTATTAGGCTCCAACTTCAGATTTCAGTCCTTCTCTAATTTGGAGTGGTAACATGTTTTATTTTTAAGTTGTAACAATAGACATATGTTCAAATGTAGTCCTTAATATTCATTTTGGTAATATTAATATTTGGGGAATTGTTAAAATATAAATCGTAGCATAGAGGCACATGTTTGTCTCTCGGCCTATACTTTGTAAACCTGTGGCTCACTTGCTGATAGCACTTAGCAGGTGAAGTCATAATGGTTGTAATGAGATAGGGACGTAGCAGGTCCTGCACATGTGATGCTACAGGTCTGTGTACAAGTTAGTACAAAGAAAGCATGTACAAATACATTCTCAGCTGTGTGTGCAGCATATGTTAGAAACCTGTACAAAAATTTCAAGTTTATTTTTAACATGATACATTTAAATGAATGTGAACATAGTAGGTTATCATTTTATTGTTTTGGGGAGGAGTACAGGGTCTCACTAGGTAGCCCACGTTGGCCTTGAGCTCACGGCAGTCCTCCTGCCTCAGCCTCCAGAGTACTGGGATTGCAAGCATGCAGCACCATCCCTAGCTAGGTTTAAAATTACTCATTTTCTTACCTTTCTGTCATCTGCAAACAGAGGCATTGTGTTTATATAAGTGTAATGCCTTTTTAAAATGAGGTTAGTCAAGAAACTGTAGTTAGAAACTAAATCCATAAAGGTACAGATATCTATAACTGTAGATTTTTAAAATAATTATAAATTTATCTTCACATTCACTGATAAATCTAATTAATCATGCATAGCTTTATGAAAATTGATTAGTGCAGTGACAGGACAGATTCGGGCTTCTGCAGCAACATAGCCCCCGCTCCGGTGTCAGGGTTAAGAGCCTCCACAAATCCTCCCTAACTAATTAGATGCTGAGTAAGGCATCCCGGAGAAGTTGGGGCAGAAGTGAATGGGTCACCGCCAAGGCAGGATTGCAAGGACTCTGGTGATAGTGAGAGCTTTCAAGTTTGCCAGGTCGTTGTGACACAGGGAGCTGATTCCAGAGGAACAGTCCGTTATAGATAGTGAGCTGGCGTCATCCAGTGCAGTGAAAAATAGGAGTGCGGTGCTTCCTTGTCCCCACCTTATATGCATTATACGCGTTCACCTCAGGAGAGCTACACTGGAGTCACTGCTGTCCATCCGTGAAGATTTTGAGAAGATATACCTATGAATATAAACCAGCAGTGACTGCAGAGCCAAAGGGTTATTTTCTGATTTTGACTGTCAAGATTAGAATATATATTAAAGTGAATGAAAGGAAGACACTGGGGTTTGTTTTTACCTTTTTAAAAATCATTTGAACCCTATTGGTAAGTTGTTTTAGGCATTAACTCCGTTATTCCCTCTATAGAGAAAATACTGTCAGAGAACTTTGTGGGGGTAGGGAACACACAGTGGACTGTGGGATAACTTTTTTAGTCACAGAAATTTTCTCTGTGAGTCTTTGTGTGTTAATGTTGAAAGAACATGGGATGTAATGGTTCCAAGATTTCCTTTCATGTAGGATGTGGAGCCTGGGCTTGTTATGTGTGTAGGAATGAATTCTTCACCACATGCAAATCCTCTTGTACCTTTCAAGGTATTTGTCAACTGCTCAGTGACCACCCTTCTGTAGGTGTTGCTTGGAAAATGGGGGTTGCAGAGAATGGGAGATAGCACTCTTGTCAGTCATAGCAGATGCCACGTTTATTTCCAGAAACCATTTGGCTTCCACATTTTGTTGGGAAATGCCCTATCTGCTGAGGGACATTGGAGCCAGGGGATAAGGGGATCAGGACCCTGTCATGAAACTTTGTTGGCTTGTAGGCTTAAGAGAAGAAAAGCAAGGGCATCTTTCAGAACAGCCTTGATATCCTGACAAATAAGACAATCAGTGACAGAGAAATTATTTCTTTCTGTAAGATGAACTAGTAAACACACTGGCAAATAAGGTAAAAACATTATTCTGAGCAGCTCAAGGCTTAAGCAGGTGTGCTGTGCTCAGGGGACGGCACCCCGAGTGATGCCCAGGGCTTTGACGTCCACATTCCCCACATTTCCTTATGGAGCGTGACCTGTGCAGCTGTCTTCTCCTCCAGGTTGAGAAGAAAGTTCAGAGAATAGGAAAAATAAAAGTATTGATTCTTTTTTAATTTGTACATTCCCTGTAGGAAGCCTCACAAATTTTATTGTGTACATCCAAACCCTCAGGTGAAAAATTTATGACTGAAGTTCATTTGGGCGAGGGCAGGGCGCAGTGTCATTCTGCCCAAACACTGCGTGTAGCTTTTTGTGCCAGAGTGCAGAGCTCCGAAGCGGGAAGCGCTGGGTCTGCTCTTCACTCACAGAGCTTTCCTTAGTGAAAATGCTCCTGGAGAAACAATGCATTCAACTGTTGAGTTTAGAATCAGATTCTCAGCTTATTTATCATCATTCCAATTAAAGAAAGAATTGATTCTTTAAAAACAAAATAATATCCTTTTGTTTTTCTTTAATTAAGCCCATCAGTTTTTCATTTCTCTCTGTAAAGAAAAATAAAATGATCTTGAACTGTAGCAAGTTACTCATTGAAGCAACGTATTCCCTTGAGTGTGTCTGACATCTTATTTATTCAATACTTTGGACTGTAGTGTTATTTTGCTACTGTCTTTGGTGTTTATCTGTCATTGGGGGGGAGATGTTGATTTATAATTCTTATTCCTGTTTGGCTGAGAGCAATTTACTTAGTGACCTCAAGACAAGATCAGCTTCTTCTTACTTTTCATTTCGTTTCTCATAGACCTGATTTCTTCCCACTTAATTCTCCTTACCCCTCATTTCTCTGATTCTAGTTCCACCTTCTTTTCACTGGCACTTACAAAAGAATTGAAATGTACTTGAAAGAAACAGTAGCTGAACAAAGCCCAGTTTTGCCAGTTCATCAGCTGGCACAGCTATGGGAAAAAGCAGTCAGCCACACGTGTGTGGTAGCAGGGGCCCCGCGCCAGCTTTGCGGAAGGAGGCTTCTTTAAGGGCATGGTCAGAGACGTGTGGGCAGGGCCTCACCGCTCCTAGGCTTTGCGAGGCAGTTCAGGGTGATCCTTAACCTGTGGAAGGAAGTATTTAACTGAAGAGAGATTTTTACTTTCTTCTTTTTTAGAGTAATTGTTGGATTTATCATTTTATACATTGGGACTTGCATCTGTATTTCCTTCGAGAAGAGATAAGAGTGTGACACAGTAGAAAGCAGGTTATAGTTTTGGACAAACTGTAGCAAGTAAGAGTTAAGTGAAGTGTTTAGAGAAAGAATTGAAATGAAAGGAGGGCCAGCATGAATGGTGACCTTATGAAATAGAAATTTAAAGCATGCAGCATACATAACGGTGGAGAACTTACTACTGCTTTGTATTTAGTAAACTTTATAGCTCATTGTCTCCCAAGGCATAGAGATTGTTAAAAATTGACGTGATTAAAAATTACTCTATATGGGAAAGCCATGGCTGCCAGTATATACCTGCTGTGCTGTTGTGTGACTGTCACAAATTTTTCAACTTTATTAAGGTAGCTTTCAGTGGCTATTGGTTCTCTACACAGTTTTGAGTGCTTATATTTGATAATAAGAGTGTGAGAACTGGGTGTCTAAAATAAAAATTTTAGAATAATGTATATTTTACATGACAAAAATAATTACTTTCAGCTGGTTTAACATAGTAACAAAACTAATATTAAAATGAGAACCTCCATTGGCAGAGTTTTAATAATTCTTTTCTCCTTCCATTAAAATTAAAAGAAATATTTCCCTGACTAAGCATCATTAGGCTGACTGTTCAGGGCGCTCGATGGGGCACGGGTGAAGAAAACCACGCTCTGCAGTGCCCCTGCCAGAGCCAGAGGGCAGAGCACACGGTTGGGCCGCACCTGAGGACAGGAGCGTGACTTCAGACGGAGCAGAGCAGGGTGCTGGCTGGGTGCAGTGCCGCGGACACTGCCCGGGTGGACCTCGTGTCAGAACCTGACAGTCACCAGTTTATCTGGCATATTATCTTTGGTTTTTTTTTTGGTTCTCTATCTTTAGTTATATATACTGGAGTACCAGACAGAACCAAAACCAAAGTCCTGTTCTAGACTTTGGAGAAGGACTTACTGTCTCTCTATCAAAATACTAAAAATACCCTGTTGCCGTTTACATGTGGTACATAGACACATAGACACATAGAAGGTATGTAGTTGTACTCTTGTCTGACTGAGGGCAAGGCAGTGGTTTATTTTAGGAAGGCCAAGATTTTGTTAGTAGCTGCCTTGAATGTGACGAGTATATGGATGGATGGCTCCGAAGGGGAGCCTCACAGCAGTGGGGCCTTGGACTGCACTGTCTGCTCAAGCTTGAACAGAGGGTGGGTTTTTTTTTTAATGAATCTCAGTGTCATTCTTTGGGATATGGTATTAATTTCTTATTTTGTAAATTGCCTTTTCCAACAAGAGGGAAATAACAGTTTTTTTCAAATAAGTTTCAGGTTTTTAAGTTTTAGGTTATCCATTTCAAGTAAGAATTTAGCTGGAAAAGAGACAGGAAGATGAGCTTGCTTTCCAAGCCATTGTACTTTGTTCTTCTGAACACGCTGGAAAAGCAGTCATGGGACTGAATAAACCTGACACTGTGGCAGTAGCTGTATTTCTACTAAATAGGGTTCTTTGTGGAGGGGGATTTTTTTTTCCTTTTTCCTTTATTTTTAATTTTTTTAATAAATGAAGAAGGACTGTAGAGAGGAAGGGTTAGCTGTCCACCATTGGGAGAGCTGCTTTCAGTAGCCAGCCTGGGAGCCAGAAGTCTTACTACAGGTGAGATGTGTTACCGGAATAAGTCTTTGTGCATGTGACGAACCCCTCCTGCGTGTCAGCTTGGCTTTTCATGCGCCATTATTGTTCAGATAGGAGTGTGTGCACAGCCTGTGGTGAGATTAGAGTAATGAAAGTGAAGTGTTAATCTGTTGATAAGAAGCACATCCCATGTCCTGTGTCCCGGCCACATTCATACGTGTATAATATATTCCAGATTTTCTCATGACCAGAGAGGCCTGGATGTTCATTATATTAAAAAAAGAAACAAAACTCTTTTGTTAAGAGTAAAAAGTTGGCTGTTGGGCCTTGTGCACATAGTTATTTTTAACTAATTTCTTAATAAACCAACTTGTGCTTGCTTTCTGAGGGTTCTCATAACTCACTGCTCTTGTGTTTGCAGTATTGCATTTTTGACTTTATTCCTTTACAAATTCAGAATGTGAAAGTGATCCTCAGAATAAGCCTATAAGAAGGTATCTTTTTGTGGAAGTGATTATTAGAAAGGTATTAAATGAGAATACCTTTCTCATACGATACAAATTAATAAAACGAAACATTCATTATTTTATATCTTAAAATAATACAGTGAAAAGAATGAAAGGCTATGTCAGACACTTTCCAGAATTGCTTTCCATATTTGCAGTCAGAGGAGACTAGCTTCAAGCTTTGGTCATTATGAGGGAGGACTGTATTCTTTCACAAAAGTGTCTTTCTAGGAAGACATAGAAGGTAAATCAGCATCAGTACACTGAGATACAGATTTCCTGGAATGTTTAGGGGGTGCTGGAGATTGAGTCCAAGGCCTCGCGCATGGCAGGCAAGCATACTACCACTGAGCTACTTCCTTAAGCCCCACTTTCCTAGGATTCCTGTTTTTTGGAAACTATTTCAGTAATTATTTAAGAAGTGTTTTTTATTTTTTCTTAAATCTGTACCTTTAAAACAAATTAAGTTTTGTCTTAGATTATGGCACAGTGTTATAAACAATAATGTGAACATTGTTTCTGTACTTTTAATACACATGATATATAAAATTATGAATTTCAGAAACATAGCACCTTATGAAATGGTTTGAAAAGAAATGTATAAGGAAATGGAAAGATAAATTAATACTGAATTCCAGGTGTCTGTTTCTAATTGCTTGAATTTCAAACGTAATGGAAATTAAAAGTTTTCCCTTAAGGAATATATCGTACTATCACTCAGATATCAGGCCTAAAAAGGCATTTATAGAGCTCATACTCAGTAGTTTCTCCTTTCTTGTTCAAGTAGGCATTAAAGAATGCAGTCTGAGCGTTATATGAACTGTTTACTTAAGTTGCTAAAGTTGTCAAGAATCAAGAGTACTTGGATATTAAAGTCTGATTGTAAAGTAACTTTGTCATATATTCAAGGATTGCTTTCTTTGGGTAAAAGTGGCAGAAAGTGTTTCTCTTAAGGAAACATTTAATTGAAGTCATATTTCAAATGCATGGCCAGTGATAAAATGTAATTTGTAAAAATACTATACTGTAGTTCATTTAAATCATACACTAAAACGTAGATACATGATTGGTCATAGTCTACTTAATACAATTTACATGAATAGTTAAGATCATTCTGACTGTGGTAATATATCAGATAACATGTTTTTCAAATAGTGTTGGATGGAATGACAAAGTACCTTCTTTCCTCTGCTAATTAGAGTATCTTAATTTGTTATAAAATCCTCTAATAGGGAGAAATGATGTTCCATTGTGGTTGACTAGAAATAATGAAACAAAAAAATATTTTCTCCTCCCACTTGCTTTTAGTTAAGAGCAAAGCAAATAGAAAGTAGTATATGGTGAAAGTTTTCATAGACATCTGCTTTTAAGTAATATTCATTTTTTAAGAAATCTGCCATGACTCGTTGGGTCATTTGAGCCCACAATAACAGCTCTTTAATGTGAGTATAACCATCAGATGGTGGCATACATATGGAGCCAGTAAAGATCAGCATTTGTTTTGATAATATTCGTGCATCTTACATGTTGACTTAAAATTTACCTTGAAGACATATCCTATTTTCACATTAGGATTCGTTTTCACTTAAGCACATGATAACTCTAGCAAGGAATTGCAGAAGTGTTAACATGAAAAGGAACAGAATGGGTGTAAATCTGAGTAATAGCTCGACAGGAGCATCTTTTCTGGGCTGCAAAGAAGAATGTAGTTGATTGGAATCCAGTGTAAAGGTTTATTGCACCACCATATGAAGCCAGTGTCATTTCTAGATTAGCTATTTAAAACATTTTAAAATTATGGTAATGAGCCTTCCTTGCTGCACCCTGGTATCTCTGTGAAAAAAAAGTATTTTGAAGTGAATCTGCTACCCATTGTTTCAATGATATAAAGTCACAAAATACATATTTTGAAATCTCTCTGTCTAGAACACGTTTTGTCTGTCTTTCTGTTCCACAAACTCTGAAGAGTGTTTTGGAATAGTATGAAAGTGTAAAGATCGAGAGTTGCCTATGGGGTTTCTGTAGAGGGGATGAAAATTAAACCCAAGCAGCGGGCTGCTGGGAGGTGCCGGAAACGCTGCCTGGACCCGTGAGGCTGCCCGCAGCCCCAGCCAGCCCACGTCAGGTGAGCGCCAGGTCCCGCTCTCCTCTCTCAGGAGAAGCCAGAAACCCAATTTTTATGTGAAATCTCGATTTTGAAATCTTGGCAACCTATTCAAATATTTTAAGAACTGTGTGGTCCAAAGAAAACTCATCTGCGGGCTGTATTCAACCCATTGGCTGCCAGATAGAAATCTCTGCTTTACATAATATTTTAATGGCTGAAGATAATAGTTTCATCCCAGTGATCATTCATCTGGGAATTCCCCACTGGGACGTACTGAGTTCTTCTTTTCTTCCTCATGATTAAAAAGTGTAGTAGTTGTATTTTTTGTGTTGTTAGTGTGGATGTGTATAATACACACTTTTTTCCTATGACACATATCCAAAGTGAATGTATGGGCAAAACTCAAGTGGTTTGAGTAAAGGTAGAAATGTGATAATTTTAGAACTATAAGAAAGAAAAGATTTCTAAATACTAAAAGGAATCTCATGATTTATGTAACTGAATTAAACTGTAAAAAGCTTCTCACCTTACCTTTAAGCGGTAGATTCTTGGCCCTGAATTTCTTTGCGATTACTATAATTTACCAGACAATTGATTATGATGTCACAAGGAGGAGATGGACCACAAGGGGAAAAACTTGACCCATACTAATTCTTGCAAGGCCAGTGTTTTATCTCTGCTTCAAGAAAACATCATTTATATTGTACAAGATGAGGTTTTCAATGTCTGCCTATACTTTTGGAAGGGGCTTTTTAGAAGAAATAATCTATTCGTAATTGAAATTCTCCAGACAAATCGGATATCAACATTTTCAACAGAACAGGTAATTAATTGGTTTGAATTTCAGATTGAAGGCCATCCTGTTATTGATTTTCGTGGGAACAGGAAACCAGAGAATCTCGTTAAAATGGTCTGTTCCTGGGCCTAGGTCTGCTTAGGTTCTGTGTGGGTTCTTTTTGATCAGCCTCACCAGACAGTGTCAGGAGCCAATCAGATGGGAGCCATCTTTACTATAAAAATAATCTGTGGACTTACTTTGAGTACAGACAGTAGCTGACCTGGAGAGAAGACCTAAAATTAACACTCAGTAGCATTCTCTCCAGAGCTGGTGCGGCCGATAGAAGCACCTGCCAGTGGGTGGACGTCGATACGGTGCGGTGAAGAAGTTCAGCGTTAACACAACTGTGACCTCACATGTGCAGAAGCCTTTCGAGATATCTCAGTCCAAGGGGAGGGCAGCACTGAAGTAAACGGGTGTTGACAAGCGGAGGATAAAACAATAGGCTCCTTTAGATACTGTTAATTTTTATAAAACAACATGGGAGCTTTGTGTTTGATACATAGTTTTATTGTTCCATGTGTCAGACTATTTTAAAAGTCATTTCTCTCTCTGCTGTGTTTATACTTTAAAAAAAAATGTATTTGGTGCAGGGTCTCACTATGCAGCCCAGACTCTTTGTGATCCTCCTGTTTTCAGCTTCCCCAGCGCTGGGATTATAGGCTGTGCCACCACTCCCAGACTTGGTGGCTGGTATGGCGTGCGACACTGGGGATCACACTCAGGTCCTTGTGCTTGCCTAAGCAGATGCTTAGCCCACGGAGCTATCTCACTGGCCCATGTGTTTCTACTTTTTTAGAAATGGTATAATGTGAAGATAACATGGACAAAGTGGGTGGTGAACATTATCTCTTTTAAAATTAGAGTATTTTAATTTTAGCTGTGCTAACCAAATTAGAACTGCAATGTAGCTTATGGTTCAAGGTAAAATTCTGAATTAAAAAAATAAATGGCAGTTCTTCCAAATACCGTGGAGCCATTAATGGAGTTATTTGCAGGTTGACATACTTTACTGTGGGCATGACAGTGGAGCGAGTGTCTACATTAAACCTAACATTCCACAGAACCATTTCAAGTTCATTATGAGCTTCAAAGTCTGCTTGCCTTTGAGAGAGTATCAAGTTCAAGCATGTCATGTTGCCAATAGTCACAGTTAACTTTCTTGAATCAAAGAGTCCCTTTCCATAGTCTGATTTTCTACAGGTGATTCTTGAAATTTCTGCCTAGTGCAGTAGTTTTTCTGACCCATTGTTGCCCCTACTTAAATTCTGTAAATACATTCTGTTGATTAAGGCTGGAAATTATTCCTAGATAAAAACAACACAGGTCCTAGTTGTTTTAAAAGTCTGACACAAACTGGGAGTGGTGTCACACACCTGCTGTCCCAGCACACTGGTGGCTCACCATGAGCTTCAAGCCAACCTGGGCTACTTAATGAATTCCAGCAAGGCTGCCTGCATTACAAAATGAAAGACTAGCTCAAAGAAACAAAAACAAAAGGAAAGTTAAAAGAAGAAGACAAAGACATTGACATCCTTCTCTAACTTTATTCCTGGAATTCAAGTCATTGATCCCAGTACCTGAGGGAGGAAGAAAGATGTGTGAAACGGCTAATTTTCAAAAGTGGCGAGGGAAGGCTACAGGATGGCCCAGCCTGACCTTGGGGTATTTTTTTTTTTTTTCCCAGAACCGGGGATTAAACTCAGGCCCTTGTGCTTGCCAGGGAAGCACTTATTCCACTGAGCCA
>NDGM011234040.1:0-13498 GCA_002564305.1 Octomys mimax | reverse complement strand
AAACAAACAAAAAATAGTCTCTGAACCTTAACTCCTGCCAAGAGCTCCTATCTTCTTGGAGTATCTTGCATCAGTTCTGCCACTACTTGGAGGTCTGTCCTTTCCTATTTGCTGGGCCTGGCCAGGGCTTGGGGTTGTTTCCAGCTGTCACCAGTGCCATCAGGCATTGCCTGCTCCTTGTGTGATGCATATTGGTGCCACTGCAACCCATGTCCATGACACACATTTCTCCCATTTGCCCTGCTCAAACCCTTGCCATCCCATCCCAGGGACAAGAATTTCTGTTCTAATGAAGAAAAAGTAAGTGACCCTTTGTTCTCTTGCTGCCCCCCTCCCCCATGTGCTTTTTAACTGAAGAAAAATATCTGCTATTCATGAAGCAAAACAAAGGGTGATAAATTACAGGAACTTATAAACATATTCACAGAGATCCACACTTTCTTCTGGATAATTGAATTACAGAGACATTGGCTAGCGTCTGCTGCTTCCACAGGAATGGCCGCCTCTGCCAGTTGCTTTTTATTTTTTGTGTGATCTCCCAAAAGCCAGAGTCAGGCCAAGGGTCTCCGTCATCTGTAGGCCAGTATATGTTGTAAGCTTCTCGTCCACCATTTCATCATGTGGTCAAGTCAGCCGCTTCACTAAAGTGATCCGTCTCTCTTAGATTTGCAAATGACCAGGGACCCTCTAGCAAAATGTGGCCTCCTTAGATGACAGGGACGGATTAAATTCCAGAGCACAGGATGGAAAGGCTTTGATACTTGTGGAGGCCAAAACAAGTGAGCAAGGTGACAGAGGATTCCACGTCAAAGCCAGGCCCTGGCTCTGGGTCCTGCTCTCAAAGCTGTTTCTGGTGCTGTAAGCTATGGGCTTTTTGCAGAAGGGGCTTGTATTGCAAAGTCGTGGGCTGTTTGTAGTTTGCATTGAAACCACCACCATATTTTAATGTAATTGGACGACTGTTTGGGGGAAAAAAACCTGGAAAACATCCAGAAATAACTCTGCCTTGCCGACTGTCTTAATTTTTCACTCTAACCAATTATTCATTGGCTAACTGGCACTTTGCCAAAGAGGAAGCCTCAGGAGACTGGCAGCTTTGCGCATCGGAGGAGCCCTGGACTTGGCTCTGTGGGACTTCCTGTCTCTGAGACCTTTTCTTTATCTCTTCAAGTAATAGAAGTTTTCTAAGCTAAGCTCAGTGCAGTTCACGGGCTTGGGGCACTCAATGGAATGGGGTAGCAGGACCCCAAGAGCTGGATGCTTCTGGTTCGAGAACCTGGAGGGAAGGCAGAATGAAGGGTCATGCTGAGACTCACTAGGGTGTCTCTCCCACCAAGACGGTTCTCTTTAGTTCAGCAAGTTCCCCTGCCTGGTTTTGTGGGTGTAAGTATTTTGGGATACAGCTGCATCTGTTTGTTGCTGTGCTGTCTGTGCTTGCTTTTGTGCTCCCCTGGCACAGCTGAGGAGCTGTGAAAGGGCCCTTCTGCAAAGCCTAAAGCATTTGCTACCAAGCTGTTGATAGCAGAAGTTTGCAGACAAGTGAGCTAGAGATAGAGGCACCTTGTTCTAATTTGCAAAAGGCTCTGCCTGCCTGCCAAGTCGGAGGCATCTTCCAGATAAGGTTGTCTTTTTCTAATTTGCATGAAGCTGCCTTGTGGGTCAGTGATGCCCTAAGGGGGAGATCCCAGCCCAGCCTCTGAGGGCAGGAGTCTCAGGAGCCAAGACTCCTAAACCCTCAGCCCAACCCCATGCATCCAAGCTGCTGGGCCCCAGAGATAGCTGCAGGCGTGGGTTTCTTGCTCAGAAGTGCTGTTCAGGGAGTCAGGGGCTGGCTGTAGCAGCTCCTAGAAGTAAAACAAAAGAATTCCTTGTTCCTTTTCAAATAGCCATAAAAGAGAAGGATTGGTTTGGGATCTTTGTTGCTGGCCACTCCATAAAAAAATTTGAACTGTCTCATGACTTATCATCAACCACGTGTTTACACTGCAGAGCTGATTGACACGGTTTATTTTACTGTGGCTTTTCTTTTAATCTAAAGTGAAACATGAACTGGAAAATTCATGGAGTTCCTGTCACCTTTTGCAACCCAGAACCTGCTGCTGGTTCTTTCTGTTGCTCAGTGACTATTTGCATCTTCATGAATGCTGCATGCCCTACTTAGACCTAGTCACATTCACTTAGAGGTTCCGATCAGTTCTGGCAGAATCCTTTGTCTTCCTTGAGGAAGCAGGATGATGACATATAGAGCACCAGGCAGGAAGGGCATCCTACACTGTCCTGTCTTTTGAGAACTAGAATCCCCTCATTGAGTGGATAAGAAGCAGCCCCAGGAAGGCCTAGCATCTACCCAAGGCTTTACAGGGCTCAGCGGTGCCTCTAGTCAGTCTCCCTGAGCAGGACTTGGGGCCCAGGGAGGAGACCCTTGGGGCAGGAAGGAGTGCCATCGTGGCCCTGATCTCAGGAAGCAGGGGCCTGGTGGGAGTCATGCTGACAACTTTGGCATGCCCATCATATGACTTTTTGCCATGCTTTTCTCACTGACAGTCTCATTTGGTCTTTGCCATGGTCTTGTGAGGCTGACACTGGTTCTCATGTTCCATCCCCTGGAATATGTAGTTTTTTTTTCTTTAAAGATAATATAAAATAATGATAATAAAACATTTAGAAATGATGCAGAATTTCACTAAACAAAATAATACAGGGGGCCGGGGAGATGGCTCAGTGGAATAAGTGCTTCCCTGGCAAGTGTAAGGACCTGAGTTCAATCCCCAGTTCTGCCAAAATAATACGAATTTGACAGTATTTGTTGTATTGCACAATGTTGTTTTCAAATTAGTTGTTAGTTTAAAGACCACTTGGGAAAGTTCTGTCGGGATGCCAAGTTGATGGGAAGATAAGGCTGATGACCTGCACATGGTAAAGGGACAATACAGTGGGTGCTTGGTGAGATTTTGGAAAAGAGGCACACAAATAAATGTAAATATTCTAGTCTGTATCACAGCCTACATTTAAAAGTTGACCACAGAGAATCAGAACAACAATGGCCTGAGGAAAGGAATGATCATGAATGAAAACATGGGAGTCTGCAGTGGTACAGCTTGGCTCTGGATGAGAAGGCTGCCCTTGGAGGGTAAGACCATGGGGGAGGGGAGGAGGAAGCCCCACAGGGCTCCAGTACTCTCAGCTGGCACTGTTAGTGTCCTTTTTTGGTGGAGAGCTACAAAAGGTAGATGGGATCTGCATACTCAAAACATTATCAGGCCCCTCCCAACATTACTGCTCCTCTTGTGAGATCCCAAAAAGATATGTCCTTCCTTTCCTTCCTTTGTCATCTGTGCCACCAAGCACTTGGGGGTGGCAAGAGCCCTAGAACTTGGCTTCAGCGTGTTCCACGGTCCACACGCAATCTTAAGGGCTGTTTGGAGCCTTTTTCCCTCGGACTCATACATACTACACCCCTTTCCCCATAAGCCTACTCCTACCCTGTACACATCCTCATTGCCATTTAGGGGCTCTGGGATGGCTGTGGGACTCTTCTGTGGAAGGGCTCTTGGGTCTTTTTCATTTAGCATCTTCCTTGTAGAAGGATGTGTCAGCTAGGCTTACTCAGTGAGAGAATTCAGCAGATGCAAAGTAAGTTGGAGTAGTATTATTGCCTTTGGTATGTATCTGGGAGAGAGTGACTGACAAGAAAGAGAGGGAAAGAGGGAGGAAGAGAAAGAGAGAGGGAGGGAGACAGAGGGAGATTCTTATGAGAACCTTCTTAGCTCTGTGCTTTCCTTCACTGAGTGAGTTTGCATGAAGTCTGTAGTGGAAACACTTCAATGGAAGCAGGAAAACTTGAGATCGGGGAGAGAGGACATTGGAACCTCTTCTTGGTTTTTCTTTCCTTTGTTCTTTTATATTGGGAATTGAACCCAGGACTTTTGCCCTTAGCTACATTCCCAGATCTTCTTTATTTTTTAATTTTGAGACAGGGTCTCACTTAGTCACTAAGTTGGCTGGAACTTTCAGTTCTCCTGCCTTACCAGCCTCCTAGACTGCTGGGATGACAGGTATGTGCCCCTACACACAGCTGGAAAAGCTATTTCTTATTGAATATTGGATTTTGAAGTCTTTTTGTTTTTAACCTGTGAAAATTTGGTTGGGTTCCTGCCCTGACCAGTGGAGAGGAAGGACTTGGTAGTCTGTAAAGGGGTGTTTTTTGCTCAGCAGGCTGTGATACAGGGCCAGGTAGAGGAGAATAGAAATCTCTGACATTGAGGTTGTTTATAAAAACCATCTATCATCAAATTGTGTCCTGTGCAGGTTGCTGAGGGCTTGCCTGAGCAGGTTTGTCTTTGCAGGGCCAGAACTTGATTGGTTCCTTGATATTTCTTTACTGCCTACCTCTGCCTCCTCCCCCAGGTGAGCTAGAGGAATCATCTGATTTTGCTGCAGAACATTTTAGTCAAGGCTCCAAAGTGCTAGTGCTACCATTTCTGGAGTCCAAGAGACAAAGTGATAATTCTGTTTCACTTTAGGAGAAAGGATTCCACCCAGCCTTTGGCTTGCCTCATCTGGAAGCAGGCATTTTCAAAGATGCATTTGCCAGAAGTCAGAGGTGAGATTTTGGAGGGTTCTATGTTGTGTTGGATGGGAAGGGTGTGGACCTGGTGCATGGGCGGGGCTTTCAGAGGGGGCGCAGATAATCATGGTGCTGCACCATGATGATTAGCCTAGCCATCCAAGGCAGAGATGTTTGCATAGACTAAAGCTCTTTCTGAGTTGAACAGTTTTACACAATAAAATGAGCTAGCCAACAAGCGGCTAATTCTCCATTCTCTGCCCTTTCCCAAAACTGCTCATTCATCTTCCTTGCTGTTTTAGGGCTCTCTATCCCCAGTGAGTCTCCCCAGCCCAAGTAACAGCCCTTGCATCTCTGATAAACTAATGTGTTTTTGCCAAGAGTGCCTGGTTTGGTAGAAAACAGCCAACTTTGCTTTCAGACTTCTTGTACACCAGAACTCCTTTCTCCTAAGCAATTGCAGTCTGTAAGCTGGTCAGTCGTGGATCCAGCAACTTAACCAGCTGAGCGGAAGTAGACGGAAGTGAGATGATATAGAGATCAGAACCTCTCCTAGCAAGGCAGCACTGATTGGCTAGCTGAGTGCCCCAAGAGTGGGTGAGCAAGGTCCAGATGCTTGATGGGTGGGTGTAATGGAAATTTGAGGTCCTGGGGCTACATTAGTATTATATGTATTTGGTATGGGGTCTCACTAGGCAGCTCAGAGTGGCAGCAATCCTCTTGTTTTCAGCCTCCCCAGTGCTAGGATTACAGGTGTGTGGTACTGTGCCACGACTCAGTTGCCAGCTCAGTGCACCCCTGGGGCAGGGCCAGTGTAGCCTGTGGGACCACAGACTGAACCCTGGTCCCTGCACTTGACAAAGCAGATGCTTAATCTGCTGTACATCTCACCGGCCCTTCTTCAGTATTTTAAAGAGATCATTGACACCAATGGTTGTACACTTTCTCCCTTATATAACCTGAAGCTATGACCTCAGTAGCTTATGCTCATGCTCCCTTTTGGCCTCTGGGATTTTAGGGGCTTGTCAAAGTTTATTGAGACCCGGAAGGTCTTTGCACATTGGTGACAAAGCAAAGAGACTTTAAGGAGGCTAGGGCCTTTCCCTCTCCAAAGACCACACAAATTATTTTTAATGTCATTCCTGGATTGTATTCTCGAGTGCTATTGGACAATCACTGAACAGCTTGGATAGCAAGAGCAAGAGAAATATCTTGGCTGTGTGGTAAGGTTTATCTTCTTTTCTTTTTTAGTTTCATGGTCTTGTGCCTCAGAAAATGTCTGTACATCTTATTGGTAAAAAAGCATTTTTCCTTGATGCCCAGAAGCATGAGTTAAAAAATTGTCTTCTCAGTAGTGTATAACTACTTAATTGCTGGCATGTTTGACAAGCACACAATGGTATTACTGACACAAGCACTGTCAATCCAAGGAAGACAAATAAGATTTAACTTGTAAACACTCATTTGGTTTCTTTCTCAGAGTGTAGCAGGGCACCAGCACATATTGCCAGGGGAGAGGAAGACTTGGAGGCTTCCTTATGGTCCTCAAATCGCTCAAGCAGAGTAAATATAATCATGGATCCAGAAGCCACTTGAAAAGAAGCCAATAAAGGGCAGAATTTTTTAACCATCGAAGGGCAAGCATGCCTCTTGTCCTAGTAGGGAAGACAACAGAGGCTGGGAATATTTACTGGTGATATACAATAGAGTTTTCTTACAAGACAGGAGACTTGAGAAGCCAAATGCACAATGAGAATGTACAATCTAGTGGCTCTTAGTGAAACCATACACATAGCCTGATAAATACCCAGCCTTAAAATTTAATGGGATGGTTCATCTTCAGTATGGAAATAATGAAGCAGGAAGATGGAGGAAATAATGATATAATTTAGAGATTTATAAGACCTTTTAAAAAATCCTTTATTTATTTCTTTATTTAGGTCTCACTATGCAGGTTGGACTTATAGTGATCCTCCTGTCTCAGCCTCTCCAGCGCTGGGATTATAGGTGTGCACCACCACACCCGGTTTCGCTGATGGGTGCACTGAGCCCAGGATTCCAGGGCCAGCAGGGCATGGGATACTGGGGATGCAATCTGAATCCTTGTGCTTGCCAGGCAGGCACTTAGACTTCTGAGCTATCTTCCCAGCCCTACAAGACCTTTGATTACCACATACTGTATCTTATGGAAGAAGTGATGACTATTCACCCAAGAAGAGAATAGTATGGGCAACCTTAGTTGGAACTTGGTCTTCCCTTTCAGCTCAAAGAATAGCTCCAGGCTGAACAGTCTCTCTTGAGAGAAACAGCCCAGAGGGACAGACCCTGTGGGTGATGAGGAAGCCAGGAGGGCCCTTTCAGGCCAACCATTTCCACACAGCCCCAAACATGTAACAAAGCAAAGCCATGGTTGCCTCCAGCACAGCAAACCTCCACAGCCATCTGATGTCCCGCCCCCACCCTTGTCCCCTCATCCCCTGGAGATGAGGCCGGTTGCTGGGTTGCTGTCCCGCCCTTTAGCTGCTACACAAAGGGCATACTCAGGCAACCCAACAATAAAAACAAGTCGAAGGGAGACCATCTGTGCTTATAAATAAACATCTCAAGCACATTAATCTGCTGAAGGTTTTTATGAGGGGAAGCATAAAATTTCAAATAAAAGGCTAATGGGAAATATGTCCAAAATGTTGGAATTAGTGATGTTCTACAGTAGGGAAGTGCCCAGCTAGAGCCATAAAATAAAATGTAACTCACAACTGATTGAATTTTAAGACCCCCAACTCTCCACTCCCACACCTGAGTTGTATATTTTATCTGAAGGGCTGTTTCATGTTCCAGAATCCACTCTGTTTGCAAGCGAAGCTGTCACTATTTTATGGCCTCAACTTTAAAGAGCAGGACATTTCTTTCCTGGAGAAGACGGCTAATAGGAGGTAAAATGCAGGGATTATGGGATCTCCCACAAATCCAGGCTAGCAGATGCGCCTCTCTGTAATCAAAATGATTGTTTTCTTTGGACCCAGCTAAGGAAGGCCCTTTTGAAACATCCCTGGGAACAGGAGACATGTGCCAGGCCAGGGAGCAGATGGAAGCACTCGGTGAGGAGAGCAGGTGTTTAACTCTTGGGTGTACCTGCTCCCTTCCCACTCTGGGACAGGTAATTTATAAAAATAAAAAGGTGACTTTATTTTGTAATACGAAAATTTGGGCATGGTGACTGATTAGCACTGATCCCTGCTCTGCCCTTTGCCTACAGTAATGATCTGTTTTCTTCTCCCTTCTTGGGGGCTATGCTGAGCTCTGTTTTGTATGCTTTTCCTCCTTAAATTTCTATGGGGCCAGTCTGTGCTGACAGAGAGAGCTCCCACTCCTACTTCATATGCCCAAATAACAGTCTTCGGAAAGAGCTTGGGATGGAAATTAAAACAGGTTCGAATTTCTGCCCTGACACGCACCAGCTTTGGCCCCAGGAAAGTCAGTTAGATTCCATTTTAGGCTGGGAGAAGAAGGAAAAGAACACCAACCCCACAGGGTCATCCTGGGTGTGGTGTGGAGCAGCTAAGGTGACAGGACTCATCCAAGCAGTCATTCTACTGGAGCTCATAGTCTTGGTTCTGCTGCCTAATTGTTACTCCTGCACAATTTCCCTGCCTCTGAACCACAGCTTTCTCATCTCAAAAATAGAGATAAAAATCTCTTATTGGGTTAAGAGCATTAAAGGAAACATGCAGAGAAAATGCTTAGTAGAGCATCTGTCACTAAGTGGGGATTCCAAGAATCCTTTCTAAGGTTGCTGTTATGTAAGCAGAGATCAGACAGCTTTGCAGAAAGTCTGATTCATTGGAACACCATAAGTCTAATAAACACATGCCATCCCTCTGCTTCAGGTCCTCTCTGACCCTAGGCCTGCTTCTCAGTCTCAGACCATCTCGGATGGTTTGGACTCATCTAGTCAACTCAGTTGGTCGGATCTGGGCAGCTCTCAGAACTCTCTAGAGATTCGGCTTTAATTCCCTCATGGCTGTGCCAGCCCCCCACTGCCTTCAAGAGGGCCTCCTTGCATCCATGCACTATCTCTGGCCAGCTCAGCCACTCTTATACAGATATATATTCCCTATGGGAAGAACAAATGATTAATAACAATGAAGAGAGAGAAGTTAGTTCATCTTGTATCTTTTCTCTCTGTTCCTGCTCTGGGTCCAAACACCACTTTCATCACCTGCTTTACTCCCCCAGTTTGACACTAAGATAGAACAGATCAAACACAACAATGGGAAGACCAACACCTCCATTGCCGGCATCAGTGGGGTCAAAGTTATAGCCCACTCTTTATAATGTGTCTTGGTGGTGAAACCACTTCCTCTCGTTGTCTTTGCCTTTGTCTTATTCCTATAGATCTGTAGTTCTTGATTTTTGGGCACCATCTCCCAGTGGAGACCACATTGAGAAAGGGAGGATAAGTTGGCCTAAGGCTTTCATTCTCCTGTATCTCCCATCACAGAGCAGAACATTAGTAGGGACTAAAGGAAGGAATCCCAGCCAAAGGGAGAGGCCATACTCAAGCACAGTCCTACAATTCTTCACTACTGATGTGCAACTGAGTGAACCTGAAGGATATCTCCTGCCCCAGCCACTACCTGATCATGATGGAGGAAGAGGAAGAACTATCTGGCTGGAGTCTGTCAAGCCCTGGATCTATGAGAAATAACTATAATCAGTGGTGATTGTTCAGCATGACCAGCTCAGGTGGCTGTTGAGCAACAATAGGAACCTGGGTTTCAGATCACATAGCTCTTCTGGCTGTTGGTATGGTCCTGGTAGCCATACACCATGTTCATTAGAGGCAGTGAAAGTGCCGCCACTCCCTGGCAGTGAGCAGTGACTCCACGCTGCCAGAGCACTGCTGCCAAAGTGCTGGCCACTCTTGGGGACTGACAGAGACCTGGGGTTGTGGGCTTCCTTTGGCTGGAGCTCTCGTCAGGGGAGATATTGGCTGTCTAGCCCTTGTGCAGTGGCCCACCCTTCCTCGTCCTGCAGAGCTGGGAAGATGTCCAGGGCCAGCTGTGTGCTTTGGAAAGAGGCTTCTCTGATTCCTTAGCTCTTTCCCTGGAGCAGCAGGATAAGATTAACCTTCAGTTTCACACCCTGGAACTCCAAGTACCAAACAAGTTTCAGTGTCTTTCAGGTGCAAGGTCTTTATTTGGCTTTTAGCAAATGAGTACAATAACAAGCTAGAATATGCAGGTCCTCAGGGGGTAGATCTGGGAATCAGTAAAGGGTTTCCAGTTACCCTCTGGCTGGTGCTCAAAGTCTTTATTCTCCCTGAAGAATGGGTGTGAAGGCTTGGACTACGCAATGGTCTGGGAATGGAGACTTGGGACAGGGGCCCGAGGTTCCTTAGAATTACAGTACACGCCTTTAGCCAACAAGCAGGTGGTCAGACAGAAGGGAGGGGCCACTGCTCCGAGGGTGTGTGATAAGCGTGGTATGCTCTCTCAAGATGCCTTGTCCAGCAGCAGTTAGGCGGTCCTCATCCATCAGCCCCACTGTAGACTGAAAGTTTGTGTCCTCCCCAAATTCCTGTGCTGAAGCCCTCCTCCCTACTGTCATGGCATTTGGAAGTAGAGACTGGGAGGTGAACAGATTTGACTGAGGTCATGAGAGTAGAGGCCCCCATGGTGGAATTAGTGCCTTATCTGCAAAGGGAGATACCAGAACTACTCTTACCCCTGTCTGTACCTTGTAGGCCTCAGCAAGGAGACAACCACCTGCAAACCAGGAAGAGGCCTTCTTCACCCCACTGGACACCCAGCTTGCTGGAGCCTCAGTCTTGGACTTCCAGCCCCAGAACTATGATGCATAATTATTTGTCACTTAAATGGCTTAGCTTATGTATTTTGAGATGAACACTAAGGCCGTATTTTTAGTTTGTCTTGTGGGCCTGAATGACCACTTCCTTCCTTCTTATGTTCCTACTGGTGAGAAGCCCCATGCTTGGGAGCTTGCCCAAGACCACCTAGGTGGCAAGTACAGAACTCTTTACACAGTGCATGTGGCCTGTCATGGCCATGCCTTGCCTCTCTGAGTGGGAACACATCAGTTTTCATTGGTCATCATGTCCAACTACACCATGGAGAACATAGTGAATTACCCAGTGAACCCAGCCAAACTCTCTGGGGAAAAAAAGAAATTTCTTGGCAGTTTTCTTACCTGTAAAACATCTACTAGTAGTACCTCCCCAGTGAGGTTATTACAAAGATTTTATTTCTCTGTTTTTATCTCTATATCTTGGAGAATTTTCTGGTGGTTAATTGCAGTGCTGTTGTTTCCATTAGTTTTATCTTTACTTTAGTTTCTAATGCAACTCACCTTGGAGAGCTTACAACTTGTGGAGGGTACACATGGTGTGTTTTATTCTGTCGGCATTGTGTTTGCTACAAACCTGAACTTGAGCATTTGATAACCACCCACTCTCCAGCTTGCTAGTCCAGTGATGCTTATACTTTAAACACCAGCACCAGCTGGCCCCCCGAGAGCCCCCCTTTCTTGGTAGGCTTGCAACTTCTGGTCTTTTGGGGAGAAGAACAGAACAATAGAGGTCATAGCAGGCAAGGTGCATCGCCTCTGACAAGAGAGTCAGTCATGTTTGGAAGGCACCACAGAAAGGGTAAGGCTATGTCCCTCTTCCTCCCTGTTGCAGCACTCAGTGTCCGTGGCAAAAATGACAGAGCCAGCCAAGTCTTAAGCAGTGCCTACTCATGTGTAGGCCCTTGCTGCATGCACCTTTACACACAAGCTCTGAAGCCCAGCTCAGAGCTGTGCAGCACTAGATTCCCAGCTGCTGCTCACTGGGTGTGACTTCCCAAGGGCCCATACCATCCCTCTTGCCCCAGCCAGACCACACACGATGGTTCTTGCCCTTCTGCAGCAGGCAGCAGCTCCCAGTGTGTGGCTTGGGTACCAATGGCCAGTGTGCGTGCTTGATTTTGCTGTGGTTTCCTCAGAGATTTCCTTTGATTTCTCCAGGATGGAAGGGTTATTTCAATACCAGCACAGGAGCTGGGGAGGGAGTGTTTGGAGACTGTGGCTTCAAGGGCTTTTGTCTTCACTGGAGCATTGAGCAACGGTCCCCAGGTTGCTTTTTCCTCAGCGGTGTCTGTCTCTCCTGTGAGGATTTAGAAGTCACGCCTTTCAGTTTGTTCTTGCCTTTACCCCCTTTTGCACCTGTCTCCTCCATGTGCTTGCTTGCTTTGGCCTCTGGTTGCTCAGACCCACAGTCTTGATGGCTTCGCAGCTTCCCTCTTCAGCTCAAAATGTAGCCTCTTCCTAAACCAATGTGCCATGTTCTGCTCCTCTAGGGTAACCTATCCCAGCGAGTATCTAATAAAATTCACACCAGGAGGGGAAGGACAGGTAGCCTGCCTTCCTCCTCCTAAGGGTCCTTCAAGTGTTTAGAAATCAGTGGTATAGATTTCTAATGGGGAGATTTTTGGTGGTAGAACTAAGTAAAAGGACGAAGCACGGGCCAAGTAGACAGCAGAGGAAATAAGCAGAGTCTGTAATCATGACTGGTCTGGTTAGCTGACATACCTTCTAGAACCTTCTCAAACTCAAAGGTCACTTGAACTCTGTAGCTTTGCTTCACTCGTTTTCCCCTGCTTGGATGGCTTCTTTCCCCAGGCCTGAGCCGTCTCTGTGGGAGAAAACTGGCAGGCAGCTACCTGACAAGAAAGACATAAGAGTATGAGGCAAGCAGCCATCTTTCCTGAGGGGCACAACAGCTGTGTCCTTTTCCCTCACCCAGCAGGGGTAGGCCAGATCCTGGGAGAGTAAAGATGTTCTTTCCACCCTGGGTGAGACACCTAGGTGTAAGTTGAGAGAAAAAGTCATGCTGATACACTTTAATGTACACAATTAATTCTCTACTGTTTGTGCCAATGCCCAACTTTTGCATTTATATAAGCAATGCTCCAATGCTTACCAGCTATCAAAAATTAGTAGGATGCATGTCTAGAAGTGCCCTTGCAGGGTCTGAAAACCATTGCCTCTGGAACTGTGATATCTGTTGGCAATTGCACCACACCTGCGCCAACACGGGGTGGTGACAAATTTTTCAACTTTTGGTAATCTGCTAAATCCTAAAGCTATTTCATTGTAGTTTTCATTCAGATTCTTCTACAGTGACAGTGGCCTTGCATTTTTCATGTATACAAGGGCAGCATATGGTATATGTTTAAAGAATTATTACAATCAAAGACACATTGCCATCAGTCCCCTCCAAATACTCCCCCTCGATTTGGGCACACCTATCTACTGATCTTGCCACTTTCCAAAGCAGTTCTGGAATTCCTCTTTCATGAGCATTTTTAGATGTGCTTTTGTGATTATTTCAATGTCCTAAATCAATTCTCAAAACATTTACTGCAGTTTCTGTCAAATAAAAATATTACAGTGTGCTCTCATTCGTTTTGTGCCTTGGATTCATCACCTTGTGGCTTTTCTCCCTTGCCCAAAATAAAAATGACTATGAAAGGTGAATGTTTTGGATTGATTCAGGACAATAAGACAGTGCAACTGAGGATACAGAAGAGGACTCCAGACCTGCTTCAAAAAGTGGCAAGAACAAAGTGGTAAGTATGTAAATGCTAAAGGTGGCATTTTGAGGGGGTTAATGACAATGTGTCTTCTACTGTGATAAATGTTTTAAAAATGTAAAAGTTCACTCTGTTTCTATTGTGTGTGTGTGTGTGTGTGTGTGTGTGTGCGCGCGCGTGCATGCCTGCATGCCTGTGTACCTCTGAGTTTCCTTTTCCATGGTGCGTGTTCATCTCCTCTTTTTTTTTTTTTTAAATTTATTTATTGTGTGTGTTTGTGTGTGTGTGTGGCCAGCTCAGCCCACCAGGGGGCGTGGCTGGCTGGCATGTGGTGCTG
>NDGM011234035.1:4504-14661 GCA_002564305.1 Octomys mimax | reverse complement strand
TATTCAAAATGGTTAGGATAGATATATAGTTACATTCTCTTAATGAATAGAGGGATTTTTTTCCTAATAAAGTTTGTATATAGTATATCATGTCCACATCTTGTATAGCAAATAACCACTAGGAAGAATGCATGCAATGTGGTAATTATTGAAACTGTCCTCCCAATTTGGTTTGAAACGGTCTCATCGCTATTTGTTTATCAATAAAATTATGGGGAAAACAACAACAGAAAAACTAGTCTTTGCCAAGAATTCAACCTCTTCTCTACCAAGGCTCCATTGTTTTTCTCCCTCTTTTCCTTCCATTCTTTTTAGATTAACTCATTTTCTTTTTAATTTTTACTTTAAAGTTATGAAATAGTGATTAAAAAAACCAGCATTAGAAATGATACAAGATTTCATTGAACAAAGTAGTAGCAATTCGACAATGGTCTCTGTATTATATGATGTCATTTCCAAATTATTTGTTCAGATAACCATATATACACTTATAAAATATTTTTAAAGAGAAAAACAAAACAATAACAAAAAAGTTATATGTGGAAAAAAATCAGAGCAAAAAGAAAAAAATTAAGCATCAACTGTTCTTTTCAAAAGGCCAGCAGAAATTGCTAATTCAATTATCGAAACTATTCTGCATATATACCTACATATATCTTTTTTCCCTTCTTTTATTTGTCTTTTGCCTCATGCCAGTTTTTCCTGCTCATTGAACAGTTTCTTTCCCTTTCACAATATCTGCTGCATCTTTCAGATTTGAATTACTCTTTCAGGCTCTCACACTAGCAAGATAATGCAATGTTTGCACATGTGGATCTGATTTATTTCTCTTACCAATACAGTCTCTAGCTGCAACTATTCACCTACCAAAGCCTTGAATTTATCATTTTTCTATTTAACTGAGTTCAGTTAAAAATCTTTCAAAGATGCTCTACAGCCATCATTCCCCCCCTCTTTATTTCTAGATCTTGAAAATAAAGCAAGAACAAGTAGATGTGGGAGCTGTAGTGCTTACATTCTTACTATGACACACGAGCTCTTTCTCATGTGCTAACAATGTTCTTTTCTGTACTCGTCAGTGAAAACAAAGATTATTTCAATAGTCATGTTACTGCTCAATTTCTTTAACTTTTTTATTATAATTTTATTTCATTTTGAAGAGTGAAAAAAAAACTAGAACAAAAATCAGAGACAAATATATAATCAGGGAACATTCGACAGTACATTATAGATCACAAAACAAGAATAGCTGATTAGCAATGGTTAACGTATTATCTAATTTCATCATCAAATCCATTGCTCAAGATGGACATATGATTGAATATTATCACTTCTTTGCAAGAAATCTTAAGTATTTGCTCTCTTTTCTTCTTTACCTTTCTTAACAAAATATTTTTAAAAGAGTATCATAATTGATAGACATTATAAATGGTACACATTTAGAAGACCAAGATAACAGGTATTCAAACATAGTTTTTGTATTATATATTTCTGTGTCCAATATAGTTGCCTAGTTTGCAGATATCAGCATACAGAGTGAGTCAAGGTGAAAATTCTGCACATTACCTGCTATTTTCAAAAAACTGATGAAAACTCTTAATACAATCACCTCAGCTATCCTATACACATGCTTGCATGTTTTTCCCTACCTTTTTCCTATCTTTTCTCCTATCTCTCCTCTTCATTCTTTAATCCTTAAGTTTTACTTCTTTACTGTATCTGTTATACCTTTCAGGTTTTATTTCTTCTTTCAGCAAATTTCTTGATGACATGTACCATTATGACTATGCTCAGGAAAAACAGAGGCTTGGATTATACAAATTTAGGGTTCTAATTGTTTAGAATATTAACTCCAGACCTAAAACATAGCATTGTATTCTGAGAGAAAAGTTCACAAATGTTTACTTGCATTGAGAAAATGGAAAAATAAATCAAGTGTTCATTTGGAAACAATGCAGCCAAATTAACTATAAGGAGAGGCAATTCAATCTCAGACTTCTTTTCGAACCCATAGAGTCATTTCTTCTTTCATCAGTTTTCTACTTTTTCTGTTCTTTTGCACTGTCTTATGTCTATTCTCTTTTTATCTGGTTGTTGGCTTCAGAAGTTGTGCAAGAAAAAAAATAATGAATATAACATCAAATCCTGACAGATTTAAAACTGATTAGTAGCTCTGGATTTTGAAGGGAAATGAGGTTAAAATTACTTGCCTTAAAATGAGTTTTGGAATTTTTGGCACAGAGAGAACTATTATATGACTGATCTGTAAACTCTTTCTACTTCATGTTTACTTTAGACAATTTTATTGTTATATTCATTTAAGTTTGTAAATAACTTTTTTACAATGTGCAATCTATTATTAATCTCATGTTATATAGTCATTTCAGAAATATTTTTCTATAATTTACTGTCTATATCTTATATCTTTCTTATCTTAATATTTGTCTACAATTTTTAATTTGTTATGCAATTGTTATTGATCATCAATAAAGTTAATAATGAGTACAAAAAAAAAATTGTAAATCAAACCTTTTAGGTCCAAACTGTAGACTCTTAAGCTGTGATCCAAAACCAGTGTATTAATTCTTCAAGAATGATTAATATCACCTTAGCCTTAAATAAAGAATTTTTAACTATAAAAAATGAGTTTTTGTAATTAGTTGTAAAATTTAATTTTCCATGCTTTTTCATTACTTAGATTAAGCAAAAAATTGTCATATTTCTGTATGATATTTTCTCTTCATGTTGGGGGAGGGGATGAGAAAAGTACATTTGATTTTGAACTTTCAAAATAATAACATTCTTAAAAATTTCTCTCTATAATTTTTAACTATCGATGTATCTCCAAATAAAGTGAGGAAAAAGTTCTTTTCCCAAAAGAAGTATTTTTCTCCCCAAATCCAGTGTATTCATTGTAATTTTTCATTTCTGTAGATGGAATAAAATCCTGAGTTATTCTAAGTTACTAAAATTTTAACTTGCAAATGCATTGTTTGTATCAAAGAAACATTTCATCATGCATTTATTTTAACTGTAAATTTTATATAATTCCTAAAGCATCACAATTAACTTAATATTTGAGAAAATATAGCTGAGTAATATTAGTATTAGTTACTAATTTAATAATTCATATTCAAAAAAGACTGCTGACTAATTTTTCTTAAATCCACTAATCTTACCTTAAGCTATATCTCATTAATATACACATTTGTTTGTTTTTAATAACCTAATATTTATGTTTGGGGCCAAATAAGCTTTAAATTACACATGGTACCCAAATATGTGCCCTCTTTAACATTGTATAATCAAGAGGTTGAATGTCCCATTTTACAAATCCAGAATTCAGTTGACCAGACAGAGTAAAGAATATTCCTTTCTGTTAAGAGAAAAACTAGCTAGCAAAAGTGTTGGAGTTACTGACTGGGTGATGCTATCAAATTCAAATCAACTCCAATTTCTTCAACTTAGTACATACTAAGTACCTAGTGTTTCTAGGAGCCACAGGGTGGAACATAGCGAATACTTAGAAATTCAGGCTTAGAGAAGATTTTGGAAATGCTCTAGCCCATTAGACTTCCTGTCGTACCAGTGTGGCCCTGAGGAGCCCTGAGGAAGATAGCAGAAGCCTAGACCAAGAAGGTAAGGTCTTCCCTTCTTTAGCAGAGACATTTTATTTGGATCTAATTCCTATATTGGTTAAAAATAAGGCTAAATCTAAAGTGGATTTTATAACTTCAAAAAGTTTCAAAAGTCTGTAAAGTAGCCTACTCCTTGAAATAAAAGGTAAGAAAACTATAACAGGGTGAAGCCACTGTATAACTTCTCACAAATACTAAATACTAAAGGGTAAAATTACCAGCTATGCTTCATATAGTTTTAAAGTCAACAAAGCAGTTTGATTGATAAAACCAACATCAGTGCCTTATAAGGACTGCAATTTTTTAAAATATTCTAATGAAATATGGGTATACTTTTATCATAATCTTAGGGGATAGTCTAGAGATGCTATCTTCTACTCCTTTACAGTAAGAAAAAGGACACATATGTTTAGAAAATGAGATTTGTCTTACTTTTCCCTTTGCTGAGATCAAATACCTGGCACACAAATTTGAAAGGAGAAAGGATTATTTAGCTCACAGGTTGCAGAGGTATCATTCCTTAATCAGATAGATCTAAGGCAGGGTGGCAATTGGCAGAGGGATAATAGTTCATGGCAGCAGAAATCAGCAAAAGAGTTTAACAACATCTCTCTGCCCTTTTATGTTGTGTCTAGACTGCTGGGATTAGGGTAGCACCAATCCGGTCAGTGGACTGATCAAGTGGTCATCCATCCTAATCCCAGAACTCTTAATTTCAACATTACAGTAGGAATCAATCACACATTCTAGATTTAGCCACATCCACAAAAGCTGCATAACTGCATGAAGCTTTGGGGAGACATCTAGACAAAAAACATAACCAGATTAGGGTTATTATGGTGATGACAAGGGGAAAGTATTTAGGTTGAAAATAATAACAACTAAGAGGTTAATAGGTGCCATGTATATACATCAATATGTTATCTACAAAATTTTAATTCAGAAAGCTTAAACTAGGGCCAGGGATATAGCTCAGTAGAATAAGTGCTTTCCTGGCAAGTGTAAGGCCCTGAGTTCAATCCCTGGTTTTGCCAAAAAAAAAAAAGAAAGAAAGAAAGCTTAAACTAGAAGTTTGATTTGATTCAGCAACTATTATCTTCTTTTGCTTTGGTTTCTATTTAAGATATTGAATAAAATTAATAAAATTCCATTTTCTTTATATATTATTGCATGTTTATGTTGTATATCCAGTATATTTAATGACTCAGTCTTCAAAACACACATGCTCTAGTGTTTTTCATAAGAAATGGACTTGCATGGTTTCATTTGTATATCAGTTCCTGATGTATATTGTAATGAACCTCTGGTTGAACAACAGATGCAAATGGTTTGCACAGAACAAAGCAAAGGCATCTGATTCATGTAGGGAGATTGGAACCAGAACTTTAGTCTTACAGCTTCAGTGAGTACTAAGTGTTTATTTCTCCAAACACTAACTTCTGTCTTTCTTCAAGGCGAATAGAGAAACCAAAACATCCAAAATTTTGTATATGCCTCAAAGAACAAGGATATCATGATAATTATATATGTCAGGTAAACCTACAGTTAGCTTGATCCAATATTTATAGGTAACAAAAACCCTGGAAGCAGCAGAGAAGGAGGCAAGTCATATTTATTATCAACCTCTATTCATTTTTCCACACTTGGCATCAGCCATAACTTCTATCTGACGTGGCCTGTTCTCTTAGATAGATACTTCTATGGCTGCTTAAAAATGAGCTAGTTCTTCTAGGTCTTTTCCCCTCTCACTCAAAAGAGTTCTAGTTCCAAAACACCCAGAGATTGTAAATGAAATAGTAACACATCCCTGTAAACAATAGATGTGGTACCAGAACTATAATGTAAAATACAAGTGAAAGGTTTTTTTGTGATAGCGCTAACTTTTAGTTTTATGTAATTCAAAATTATAGAAGAATATTAAAATGAAATGTTGCTCCTAATGAACATTAGGTAGCAAAGGGAATTCAAATACACATTGCAATATATTAGTTTGCACTACAGGGGAAAAAAGCAAAAGAAAAATTATGAGTATCGCAGAGGCACAAAGCTCACTTTAAGTAACTGAACACAATTGACAAAAGTTATTCATAACTATTCTAACTCTATTTCTCAGTTAGCAAGCATACCTTAGTGGCCTATTATGGTTAATGCCAGATTGATATTTAAGACTGGTATAGTGACATATCTTGTTAAGATGAAATATAATGGGATTGTCCAAAGCATTTCTTACAATTACAAACCTTCTTTTTTCTACCTGAGGCACTCCACTAGGCTATATATTTTCCAGAGAAAAAGATTATATACCTATGTGATGCTATGTTAACATGATGTTTGGGGGGAAAATGGAAAAATTGTACTGGGGAAGGATGTTTTATGAAACTATTTGGAAGTTCCACATACATTCCTACCTTGAACTTTGAAGTAAGAGCCTGATGCTCTTTTGGATCCTAGAAACATTTTTCTAATGTACTTAAGGAGACTTTGAACTTCCTATATTTCCATAGTTCTGTAGTCAACAGCTAGATAATAAAATGCTTATTCATCCAACTCATAGCACTAACTCAGGCGCAGTGTCAACTACTTTGAGAAATGGAACATATGCCTCTCAAGCAAGCACTATACTTGAGAGACAGTATCATCATGTCAAATAACCTTCAAGTACTGTATTACAAACAATTGGAAACGGAAGAAGAAAAGTAAGAAGGAAAAAGGTTCATCACAAAAGCAAATCTGTTACCACAGAACCAGGGTAGGCCAGGAATAAACAGGCAATTATTATAGTAGAGTTTCTCTACCATAGCTGAGAATTTTAAATTATATGATTAGCATAATGAGTGCATAAAAAATTCAGTAGTTATCTTGTTGCACCAGGTCAGCTTTAAGGTTGTCCAATCTGGGGACTCTCCACATCAAAATAAAAAATCCATCTTATAGAAGAAAAAATGTGAGACCAAAGGGTTGGCAAAATGCAACCTGCAAGTCATATTCACTCTGGGATTGATTGTGTAAATAAAAATGTATTGGAAAACAGCCACGCTTGTTCATTTCTGCATTATCTATTGCCACTTTCACTCAGAGAAGCTGACTAATTGTGACTAACTGTATAGCTTGCAAATCTATTCTTTACCAACATAAAAGTCTTGCTACCCTGATGTTGACAATGCATACACTTCAACATTTATTTGGGAATAACAGTCCAACTAATTGCAATGATGCCTTCTATAGAAATAATTCATATTGTTCACTTTGCCACTGTATAATTCTATTTTATTTCAAAGTTATAGATATTTTTCTTCCTTTATGTGTTCCAAAAATGGTATATCTTATGAAGATCAAGAGTATTAACATTGTGGCAACTTCTGCTACTCATTAACTAAACAATCTTGGGTTGCATTCTCTCCACTTTAGTTGTTATTTTTATTGTTCAAATTCTATGTTCTTGAAGCTGAGACATCTCATACTAACACGTCAGAATTCATCATCTAACACACTCAACACTATCACTTCAAAATTCTTCTATTTATCTACAAAACCTTGACCTTCTGTTATGTTTTTGTTTATTTACAATGTAAAAATAATGCTGTCATCTAGAATTGTTTTGAGGATACATGCTATAAGGTGTGATAATAATTTTGTCTAATTATAATGTAAAAGCTTTAAATTTGAAGTAAAACCCAAAGCATCAGGATCATAAAATGTCTTTTTCTGGGTGTTCTCATTTCGACTCCCTTTATCATAATACCCCTATTAAAATATGCTGCCATAAATATGTATCGGTCAATTGTACTGTGATAAACGGATTTCGATCATTGTGACACAATACCTGACATTATCAATTTAAAATTAAGAAGTTCATTTTGGTGCATACTTTTGGAGATATCAGTTCATTGTGAGGTAGCGCATTGCTTCTGAGTCTGTGGGGAGGCAGCACATCCCGGTAGGGAGCCGCGGCCAAGCGTAGCTGCTGATGCCAAGGTGTTGGAAAGCAGAGAGTGAGCCCAATGCTCCCCCATCCCCTCCATGGCACACTTCCAGTTGTCTAATTTTTTCCACTTCATCTCACCTTCTGAAGCTTTCACCACCTTCTAGTATACCACAGCCTGGGAATTAAGCCTTTAACACATTTGGGGGATGCTGATGGCCAAAACCATTGTGCACATTAGTTTTGTACTCTTGTTTACATTAAATCTAAACTTCGATTTCCATCTTCACCCCACTCCCCACTTAGTTTTCAAGACCTTTTTTGTGTCACAACCCTCCTTTTGCCATTTTTCCTACTTAATGGCCACTTTCATAAACAAATAAATAGCCGTGAAACAGTAGGTTCAATTAAAATCCTCCTAATCCTAATGCCATCTTCAGATTTGTCCTTTGATACTCCCATTAAAAGTCTGATTTCCATTAATTTAATCCTATGCTGCTATATCATTTCTTACTCTTCTTTTCATGATAATCTACCATTACAGAGCCTTCTCCTCAGATTTGATAGTGTCTCACATTCCCTGCACCCTGTCTTCTTACACTGGCCTAATATATTTTATCAATGTTGAAAAGAATTCATTCAGTAACATGTTATCAACATTTTTCAGCTTCTTAACCGAAGCAGTCTGACTCTATCCCAGTTTAGCCACACATTTCTGTGGTAGCTTTTGTTATTATCTGTTTCTGATCCACCTCTGCAATATTTTACTTTAATATCCTACCCTGTAGATACAATGTCCTATCTGCACAGTTTCTCAATTCTTCACGTTCACTACACAACTCGCAAAGATATGAAGCTTCCATAGACTCTCTGGGCTTTTTCCTAATTTCTCAGCCCTCACAACCTCCTACTTTCGTGCCTGTTTCTATATAGCACAGACATCTCACTCCAAGAAAGCATCTTTATTATGAAACACATTTTGCCACATTCATGACAAATCTGCACTGAATTCTATCCAAACATCTACCTACCAGCTAGGAATACCAAGGACAGGTTCAGGAGAAGTAAACCCACTGGACATAGACATTGGATTCTAGGAAGAAAACAGAGCATATTCTTGTTTCTAACCAATATCTTCTTCTGTGCCCTGAGTTTGTCAGTGCTAGCAATATTCTGCTAATAATAAATTTTGGATTCAATAGTAACTCTTCCCTTACACTCTTCTATCAATATTTACACTGGTTTGTTCCTTTCTGTTTTCAATTATCAGTGAAATTCAAATTCAAATTAAATACAACATTGTACAGCATCCCAATTCATTACTTTACCTCGTACCCAATATTACCAGATTAAATTTCTTAAAGCAATACTTTAATCTTATGTCTATAACAGATAACATTCAAATATCTCTAACATTAGCTTTAGGCATTTAAAATTAATTCCATAATCTTTAACCTCACATTGAGGAATTCTGTGATTTGCTCACCCGCTTTCCTTCTGGTTTCTAATTATTCCTCATGCTCTTGCATGTAGCCTATATTTTTATTATCTTAGACTTCTTATCCATTTCACAGCATGTCTCGCATTTACTGCTCTGACTTCCATGCTTTTCTGCTACATCAAGTACTCACTCTTACTCTTCCTCCTGTATTATGTTTTGTGGAATTCTTCCCAGTCAATTATTTATAGGTGACTCCTCACTCCTGACCTGTTTTCTCACCTCTACCATTTTATAGCTTTTTGCTACCAAAGTATGGTATCTGAACCAGCAGTCATTATAATTATAATTAATTATAATATATCAGGCTATACTCTAAGAATTACTGAATAAGATTCCAGGTTAAAAAGAAAAATTGTTATTCAGACACACTAAAGTCTGAGTGGTGTTGCTACACAGTATAACTCCTCTGTGACAGGCTTTTAAATGGTTCTTTGTATTATTTTGCATACAGGATTTCAAGACCAATAAAAGAGAGAGAGTCTTGTAATTTAAAAACAAAAACAAAGTTCTAGTACTGACTCCATATGCGTGTGTTATATTTATCATGTTGCTTAATTTCACTGAATTTTATTTCCTCCATTGCAAAAGATGGAGACAATAATACATAACTGAAGAGTACTTGAGGCCTAAATGACATTCACTTTGGTGTTAGTTTGCTGCCCATAAATGTAATAAACATTGATTTTTACATTCTCTTTCCTTCCTACTAAAGTGAAATTTCTCATGCCTCACAGACTTTACAGTTTGCCTGATGATTTAGGCCAGTAAAAAGAAGACGTGTTCCAAGAGGCCAGGAAGCTTGGGTGTGTGTTTGTTGTCCTTTGGTCACATTGCAACAGAAGATCTATGAGAAAGCATTAAAATTTGTAGAATATGTAGTCTGGAACACAAAAGTCTGGAGTAACTTTAATAATTGAATCCTGGTGTGCGTTTATTACACACAGAAGGAGATGTGTGATTTATTCTATTCCTACAACTTCTAATGGTATAGAGGAAATCTATTGAAGAAAAACTCTGGACTTGAAAGATGCTCACAGGGCTAGTGAGATGGCTCAGTGGTCTAAAGCACCTACTTAGAACAAGCTTAGCAAAGCAC
>NDGM011234018.1:1241-13014 GCA_002564305.1 Octomys mimax | reverse complement strand
GACTCATAGTGATCCTCCTGTTTTCAGCCTCCCAAGCACTGGGATTACAGGCACGTACCACCAAGCCCAGTTTCAGTAGCCGTCTCAGAGTGCCCTGGAGCAGGGCTGACAGGGCACACTGGGGATCGAACCCCCGTGCCTCAGCCTGCCTCAACTGGTGCTTTAGTCCCCTGAGCTATCTGGTTGGCCCACCTTTTCTCTTGTTGATACTTCCACTGTCAGGTTATTTCACAAGGTGCCAAACCTTCAAGGGTGGAGAAAGCTCTTTTCTCCCTTGCACTATAGTTTATCGTTAGCAACTTGTCTTAAAACTGCAACAGCACGTTGCTCGCTCTGAGGTAGGAATGGCGACAAAGCCCTTCACACGCATGGTCTCAGTGGATGGTGATAAAGTGGGCGTCACCACCACAGTTCCTGTGTGGGAAAGCAAGGCCAAGAGGAGCTAGCCCGGCTGTTCATGGTCAGCCCCGTAGCTGCGGCCTGGCAAGTCTGCACTCAGCCCGGAGTCTGTTTCCTCTGGAGCTCTTGGTTCCTCAGCAGTCAGATGAGGATAACGGGCATCTCAGACCCAGAGTCATTGCACCTCTGCTGCAAGGACGCCGGGCCAGGGCCACGACAGTGGCAGAGTTCCTGGGAGAGCAGCAAAGGAGGCACTGCCTGTCAAGGTGACGGCTGGGGCTGTGTGGACGGTACCGTGGACGTAGCCCAGTGGACAAAGCCAACTCTGCCCAGAGATGTCCTCATCAACTGCCTTTTATCTTTAGGGTAGTATATATACATTTTTAATTATATGTATTTTGTGCAGAGTCTCACTGTGCAGCTCAAACTTGTAGTGATCCTTCTGTTTTCAGCCTCCCCAGTGCTGGGAATATAGGCATATGCCACCATGCCCGGATGCAGTCCCCTGCTCAGTGTGCCCCAGGGACAGGGTCAGCGTGGCATGTGGTGCTGAGGATCGAACTCCTGCCCTGAGCTTTCCTAAGCAGGCGCTTCTTCCACTGAGCTATCTTCCTGGCCCTGGGGATATGTTTTCAAAACAAAATAAATGAAAATTTCCTATGAATCAATCTAAAGATAATTGTTTCCACAAAGACATATGTTAAAAAATTCAGTTTTGTTTTGTACTTGTCTTTCTACCATTTTTTTCTTCCCTCTCCTCCTCCTCCTGTTTCTTATTCGCTTGTCTTTTTCCTCTTCGTCTTCCTTCTCCCTCCACACTCCCTCCCTTCTCCTCCTCCTTCCTCTCTGTCTCTGTCTCTCTGTCTCTCTCCATCTGTCTCTGTCTCTGTTTCTGTCTCTCTCTGTCTCTCTCTCTCTCTGTCTCTGTCTCTCTCACTCCTCCTCTCCCTTTCTCCTGTCAGATAGAACTCAGGCTCTTCTAACTCAGCTACATTCCCACACCTTTTGTATTTTTTGATTTTGAGAAAACAGGGTCTCCATAATTTCCTAAGGTTCCCGTGTTGGGCTCGATCTTGTGTTCCTCCTGCCTCAGCCTTCCAGAACTTTCTTCACACTGCAAATTCTTTGCAACAGGAGAAAACAAGCAAAAATGCAGCCTTGGTCATAATTTCCACTGGAGGGAGAAGGACAGAAGGAGACAGAAAGGAAAACGGAGATGCTTAAAGAAAGACAAAAAGGTTCTCTTCCGCCATCGTCACCGCCATCCCTACTGCGACTCAATTCAGTCGGATCCGTCTGGAAGAATCCAGCGACATTTGCCACCGTGGTAAACTTCACTGTAGACCAGATCGGGGCCATCATGGACAAGAAGGTCAACATCCGCAACATGTCTGTCATCACCCACGTGGACCACGGCAAGTCCACGCTGCCGGACTCCCTGGTGTGCAAAGCGGGCAGCATCGTGTCCGCTCGTGCTGGTGAGACCCGCTTCTCTGGCACCCGGAAGGATGAGCAGGAGCGTTGCATCACCATCGAGTCAACTGCTATCTCCCCCTTCTATGAGCTTTCTGAGGATGACTTGAACTTTATCAAGCAGAGAAAGGACGGCTCTGGCTTCCTCATCAACCTCTTTGACTCCCCTGGGCACTTGGACTTCTCCTCAGAGGCGACGGCTGCCCCGCATGTCACTGATGGTGCCGTGGTGGTGGTGGTGGTGGACTGTGTGTCAGGTGTGTGCGTGCAGAGACAGTGCTGCTGCAGGCCGTTGCCGAGCGCATCAAGCCTGTACTCATGATGAACAAGATGGACCGTGCCCTGCTCGAGCTGCAGCTGGAGCCTGAGGAGCTGTACCAGACCTTCCAGCGCGTGGTAGAATATCAACATCGTCATCTCCACCTACCGCGAGGGCGAGAGCCCTGGGACACCGTCACGGTGCTGTCACTTTGCAGCTCTGCCTCTTAGCTTCTTCTTCTTGGAAAATGTGTGTGAAGACACCAAGCTGCTCTGAACTTGATTGAGAATGGCTTCATTTGCTGTTTTCACTGAACTATTTGGAGGCGTTTGTATATCACAGCAAACCCAGAATCCAGAGCTGGGCAGTCTTGCTGCGGCTTGAACGTATTCCTGCAAAATTTGAGGGCTAGACGTGTAACCCCCAAGTGTCATTCTGATGGCAGTGGGAGCTGGGCCTCTGAGGTGTGAGTAGAGTTGGCTGAGGTAATGAGTGTAGGGCCTGTGATTGGAGCAGTGGCTTTATAAGTGATGACCTGAGCACACCAAATTCCTGCTTTCTCACCCTGTGATGCCCTTCCCATGTTAAGATGCAGGAAGAAAGAGAAGGTCCTCACCAGATACCATGCTGTGATACTGTACTTCCCAGACTCAATAATAGAAAAACAATTTCTATACCTTGGAAACTACCTGCTAATCTCAGGGCTTGGCTTGGACTACTAAGGCAGGAGGTTTGCTTCAAGTTCAAGGGCAGCCTGGGATGTCTAGTGAGTTCAAGACCAGTGAGATCCTGTCTTAAAGAAATATTGGGGGAAGAGAAAAAAGAAAAAAAATAATTTAGATGATCAGATTTATATTTAATAAAGTTAATCAATAAATTTAAAAAAGAAATTATTTCGAGTCAGGTATTGTATTATACCAATACAAAGTAGACTAAGTCAGACTCAGTGATTTTGGGGTCAATAGGCTTTTCATTTAAGCCCTTAAGACATCAGTGCTTCTCTATAACTAATCTATAAGTTGGGGGCGTGGGTAGCAGTACAATTTATCTGACAGATATGTTGGTGTGATGGTTAAGTGAGACAAAGTAGGTGAGGTGCAATGCCTAGAACACAGAAAGATTAACAAAAGCTGTGTGCTGGCAAAATAGCTCAGTGGACTAAAGTACCTGCTTAGGCAAGCTTAGGCAAGCGCAGTGGTTTGATCCTTGGTACCACGTGCTATGCCCACCTCCAAGGCAGGTTGAGCCTGCCAGAGTCTGGGTGTAGCGGTGCATGACTATAATCCCAGCACTGGGAAGGCCGAAAGCAGTAGGATCACCACAAGTCCGAGCTGTGCAGTGAGACCCTGCAACAACCAAATACATTAAAAAAAAAAAAAAAAAAAAAAATTCAAAAAACCCCAAATGCTAGCTAACATATGATATTCTCAAATTTTTATTTTGAAATTTATAAAAATGTTGAAAAGATGGTATAAAACTTCCTGTAGTTCATATATATTATATATTAATATATATTATATATATATATTCATTCACCATGGTACATTTGTCAAAGCTAAGAAATTAATATTTGTAAAATACTATTAACTATAAACTTTAATAGGGCTGGCCAAATAGCCCAGCAGAATAAAGTGCCTGCAAGCAGGTTCAGAGGCCAGGGTTTGATCCCCAGGCCTGCCTTGAAGGCCCTGCTCCTGGGCAGGCTGAGACAGCAAATGAGACTGGGCGTGGTGGTGCGCACCTGTAATTCCAGCTCTTGGGAGGCTGTAAACAGGAGAATCACTATGAGTCCAATCTACGTAGTGAGACCCTAATCACCCTAAAAAATATAAAAAATAAAAAATAAACTTTAATAAAATTTTATCAGTCTTTCCATTAACTTGTTTATCCCAAGAGTCCACCCAGCATTTGATTATCATGATTATTGTTATTGCTGCAAATAACCGCATGAACGTGACACTGCCAAGGCTCCAGTGCCTGGCGTGCTTGCAGATTCCAGGAAAATCACATGGGGAGCATCTTAAACCCCTGCTTCTCTGGGCATCTCGTTTCTGCTCATGACTGTAGGGAAGGGAAGTTGAGGTCCTAGGCCTACATAAAGCTGAGCGCTGTGCCATATGGACCATTTCCTTCTTCAGGGAGGTGCTGTCCCTTTCCAACTATTTATCATGGCATTCTGCGGCATTGCAGGCAATCTATTAGGCATAACTCCCAGGTTACCCAAGGGAGAGGTGACTGACAGCAAATGACTGACCTGAGTCATCAAGAGGAGATAGAGTAGTGTTTTGTATTCTTTGTTCAAAAAATCAAAGGTCAGTCATTGAAAAAATAATGCCCCAAATTAGCATTTCCAAAATAATAGGCTGGATGGACATGCGCTTCACCACATAGCTCAGTAGATGCTGAGCAGGAACATGATGATGTGCTTTCTAGTTGCTTCTTCTTCTTCTTCTTTTCCTTTTAAATGTATTTAGTTCAGGGTCCACAGGGTCTTACTACACAGATTGGACTTGTGGTGATCCTCCTGTTTTCAGCCTCCCAAGCACTGGAACTACAGGTGTGCACCACCACATGCAGTCTCAGTTGCTGTCTTAGCGCGCCCTGGAGCTGGGGCCAGCACAGCACGCTGGGGATCGGGCCCTGGTCCCTGCATCTGCCTGAGCAGGTGCTTTAGTCCACTGAGCTATCTGGCTGGCCCTTCTAGCTGCTTCTTCCAAGAAACATTTTATGTAAATGTTTTGAGGAAACTGTATGGGGCACTATTCGCTCTCAGAAGCCTTTTCTGTTTCTTAACAGGGACTGAAGAAGTGATCACTCCTGCCTCTAGGAGATAATTACACGAATGTGTGTGTTTGTGTATGAGATTTGTTGGGTCTACGTGGCAAGCCCTGTTTAGGTACATACATAAACTCGTTGAATCCTCACAACTTTTTTTTTTTTTAATTTGAGCATTAGTTTATTTAGAAATCTTATATTTGACAGAATGTGAACATTTCTGCTACCTAGGCCAGAAAATTATTCTATGGTAACATTGTTTTCATTTTTAGTAAAGTAAAATCTAAACTTCTTTTTGGTGTAGTTTGTCATCCCAAATCTACAAATGAGACAATCGTGCCATAGTAAGTTTGAATCATTCCCCTTAGCTCATATACTTAAGAAATGAAAACGCCGGGATTTGGAAGATTTGGCACCTGGCTGTTTGAATACACTTCTGTTTCAGCACAGTGACCTTATCCAATTACCAAACTACTGTGTCTGGCACAGTTCTTGAACTTTCTTGGGGGCAGATGGTGCATGGTGAAGAAATAAAGAGAATCAGAATTCAGAAACCTGAGGTCCGATGGAGCCCTCTGTCCTGATGGGAGAAAAGAATTGCCCAACAACTGTAGCATGTTTATTTATACACTTGCCAAGTTGATGTCTCATGGCACCCTCTGCCCTTCAGCTTATTTGCTTGGCTTGCCTCAGGCTGTCTGTGTTCTCAGAGCTGGAACAATGTGTTCACATGGCTCTTTGTGGATGTTCTGTGTTATCAGGGCTGGCTTTGCTTTAGCGCCACACAGCTTCCACCACTCCCCATATCCAGCTAGTAAATGTGAGCTTTCCAGAGGAAGTGTTTCTCCCAGTGGTTGAGGAGAGGACTCAGCAGGAGGCTGGGCCCCCAGGTCAGATCCATATTCCTGAGAAGATGAAACACCCATCACCCGTGCTTGTAACGTGCAAGCTGGGGTCACGCTGGTCACCAGTCACCCTTTTTCTACTTGCGAAATTTGGACAATACCTATGTCCTTTGTAAACCAGGGTCACTGCCAAAACGGATGCAGAAAACCTGTGAAGAAGAAAAGCACACCGCATATAAATCATTTCAATGATTTTCAAAGCTTTACTCATGTGTCACAATATCCTAAAGTGGGCCATGGTGCACAAATCAATTGATAACAGTGGAACCATTACACTTGCCCTCTAATTTATCCATAATGCATTCAGAATAACTCCTCCTTTAAGGCAAAAGCTGTAATAAATTCATCTTTACTTGAGTCAATTCTAAACAGGAAATTAACTATGACTAATATTTAATGGAAAATTACTTTGTATTTACTTATATCTTGACAAAAAAAGAAAATTACTTTGTGTCTGATTCTGTAGAGGTTGCCTTGATGGTTCTCACAGTGAGGCCTTTTGGTCCAGTTTCAGTCAAGTCCCTTCAAATCTCAGGTTTCCCACCTATAAAATGCAGCTAAGATTATTATATCTGGGCTGGTCTTTGCTGGTGTGTACACTGTACAGCTCACCAAGGTGCCAGACCTAAGGGAGCACTATTCACATGTGAGAGATTCATGTACTTATTACCAAGGTTTCCCATCCATGCCAATAGAGAGTCTTGTTCTAACATAAATACTATAATAATTTTCCAGAAGACAGAAGTACAGCAATTGAAAAAAAGAAAACCTTTGCTACTTAAACATGAGCTTTAGAAAGCAAAGGAGTTACCCCAAATATTTAACTCATAAGGTTGTTCTACTGATTAATTACACAGAAAATACATATCATACTGCTGGAGAACAAGCAAAAGAAAAACTCCAAAGAGGCAGTGATTATAGTATATTTGCAATTTCTGAAAAATCATTTTAATTCCTCACCACAATTTTAAAGGAAATGCTATTTAAAAGCTCTTCTATGGAAGTATAATTGATATATCAGAAATTGTGTATATTTGCTGTGAGTGACTGCGGGAATTTGGACATATTTGCCCATGGAACCAAATTACTCTGTGTGTGTGCAGTTTTCTGGGAAGGAAATAATGTTTGTAATTCTTGCCTTACATACTTAAAAATGAGGCTTGAAGAGATTCAGTGGACCTTAGGAGGCAGGTTGATAGCAAACAGCTGCAGTGGGCTTCTCAATTAGGCAGTCTGGGCAGACCTGGGCCATTAGCCATGGTACTCTCCTGTCCTCTGCGCACTTTCTGTCCCATTCATTTCCAGTCCAAGTCCTCTCGCTTCAGAGCCATGTAGTGTAAACATCACATAAAAAGACACTGCAGCCAAGTTCACCCTTCCTTGCTATTTAATGTAATTTCTTCTACAACAGTGACCTAGCCTTTGGCGAACTCTGCTAGCCTACAGACGTCTGCAGTTTTACCATCTTGTGGGGATACTCCTTTCTGGAACTGCCACATGACTCACCTGATACTCACTAGACCTTCCAAGGGCAAGCATTAAGGAAAGGGGCTTGGGGGTGTTAGTATGTGTATACATTCCACTTCCAGTGAACCAGTTGGAAATCCTTAAGATCAAAAATATGGAATTCCCCAGAACAAAAGGATTCCCCTTCTAGTGGGTGGATGGAGATACAGAATACTTTCTCAATTTCTGGCATTTCCTACCACTTGGGTACATGAGAGGGAAGAGCTTGAAGAGAGAAAAGAATCTTGGGATACAATCTCTGAATGGAAGGGGCAGTAGTCTCATCCTAGTTCTTCCCAGAATGTTCTGCTTGAGCTGAAGAGGCACTCAATTTCCACCTCTTCCCTGCCCCTGTGGTTTCATTATCATTATGTCATTGACCTACATTTTTTCGTGATCTGCAGCAAAATGATTCTGTGCCTCAGGATCTCAGATGAAGAAGATAGCAGGAACCTTGGACTTCTAGTGGTCTGGGTGGCATGGAGAGTACAGTTGATGCTGGAAGTCTATAAGCCAGATGGGTGGACATTCCATGAAAGTATCCACTTAGCATCTCCAGCAGGTGACTGGCAAACGACGAAGTAATAGAGAGATGCTTCCAAGGTTTTCTTTAATGTTTTATGTCATATATTCAAATATAAAAGGTTGTTCTATTCCCTTTCAGATTCCATTTATTTCTCTTAATAGAGATAATGTTTCAACTTTCTAACCAAAAAATTAATTTGATGGATCAGGAAGATGTACAATTCCAAGACTGCTTGTGTAACCTGTGTGATGGTCAGTTCTTATGTGTCAGTATGTCTGGGGTGTGGTCCCCAGTCCTCTGGTCAAATACTAGGCTAAGTGTTTGTGTGAAGGTATGTTTAGATGAGAATATCATAAATAGCATTTATAGTTAGTAGCTTTCCAAGTGCAATTATCCTCCATGTGGGTGGACTTCATTGAATCAGTGGAAATCCCTAAGATAAAAAACATGGAAAAACATGGACTTCCCAAGAACAAAAGGATTCTCCTTCTAGTGTACAACATAAATAGCACAGGCTATAGTATCAGCCTGTAGACTCAACACTGCACTATCAACTCTAACCTAAACTCTCTTACATCTCTATTTTATCTATGTCCATCCTATATATTTTAGATATGTCAGCCTCTACACTTAAGTAAGCTAATTCTTTAAAATATTTCTCCTTCTTTTATTGATTTTGTTTTGCTAGAAAATCATCCCTCACAAAATCTGACTCAGAGATACCTCAAGAATTTATTTTTATTTTTATTTGGATGACACCAGTGATGACAGGAGAGCTGCTTGTGTTAGTCAGATTCGCTGGCTATGCAGAAGAGAGAGATAAGTCCCAACATTTCAGTGGCTCAGCACTGGGCAACTTATTCCTTGTTCATTTCAGAAAGATACACACTCAAATGATTGAATGCCGAGTTCCAGAAAGACAGAGCAGGTAAATGATTGACACCCAGAGATTATAGCAAATTATATAGCAAGTGGTGTTCTCTGAATCAAACAACTGTTGTTAACTCATAGTCAAAGGAAAGCCTATGCTCACATTTTAGTAGACAGGAATAGTAGAGATTTTAAAATATAAAACGTTGAACTTTGTAATTTTGGTAACACACTCCAATTTAAAAAATAAAATACATATGGGCTAAGCAAAGCCTCTCTGCTTATTGCAATAAGCCCAAGGGTCTCCAACTGACAAGTTCTGTTTGAAAGTGACTATTGAGCAACACTGATTCTTGTTTACCTGAAAATCAGATTCATGATCAAAACCATAATTCCAAGAAGAGGCAGTGAAGCTTTGCTCATAAAGCATGAAGGCCTTCATCTGTCAGCACCATGTAGAAGACCAAGAAGATCTAATGACGAGAATGTAAAATTGGGCTGCACAGATGCACACAATAAGCACACAAGCCAAAGTTAAGCATAAATTAAGTCTTTCAAAAGATCATTTGATTATCGCATAGACTGCTGCTTGGAGTCAGACCCCATTCACCATCTGCCTGTCGGGAAGGTCCTCATAGCTATAGGCGTCCAACCACCAACTCCTAGCTAGTTCTGAAGCTTGGTTCTTCACAGCACAGGACCACTGAGGTGGCCACCACATAACAAATCACCACCCTAGGGAGAGGAAAGTCTGGAAGAGTCAGATGGCCCAAGAGCGCTGCCCCAAGAAAATCTGAGAGCTACTCACAAACAAACAAACCCAGAGATGACAAACCATCATAAGGTTTTACCCCAAGAGTGATGTCAGGAGAATTCTGGAGAAGAAATGCAGAAGTCTGCCTGCCATATTGCAAAATTGCCTACCTGGAAAACACAAAGTCCTGAGTTCAATTTCTAGTTCCAAAACCAAAAATAAAATGTTAGCAGATTGCCAAAGAGAATTCATCAAGTGCCATTTTGGGAAGAGATGGGTTGTGTAGGACCAATTTGTACAAAACATCTACTACAGCATCACCTTCGCTCCAGGACTAAATACCCTAATACAGAGACTGAGTATGAAACACCCATGAAAGACAGACTTGGAGAGGGCAAAACCTACACATATATCCCCTGAGATCCCCTGGGAGGACTGGAGTCTATAGACAGAGAGGTATCTTGAGCAGAAGGGTTACCGCACAAATCCACAGAATAGAAAAAAGAGAAGAGAGAAATATAACTTGAGGGATTTTATTTATTTATTTACTTATTGGTACTGGGAATCAAACACAGGACCTTGGGCTTTCCAGGCAGGCACTTGGGCTGCTGAGCTATATCACTGACACCTTGATGTATTTGAAACACATATTAGAAGAAAGGCTTAAGAAACAAAATCTATGGTATGTTTTGAAGAAGCACAGTTAAACAAAACAAGAAATGTATGCACTAAAATTCAAAGGATGCAAAACAATATTTAACGCAACCCTAACTTGAAAATAAGTGGAAATAGTTATCCTATTCTCAGACAAAATGGACTTCAGGCCAAAACTGACCAGAAGAGGCAAAAAAGATCACTACACATTGCTTAAGGGAACCATTAAACAGGAAGAAACAACAATTATAAACATGTATGTAGCAAATAATGACGTACCCAGCTACATAAAATAAATATGAAAGATGAAATAAACACCATACACTTATAACAGGTGAATCTCAATATTCACCTATCAGAAATAGACAGATCAATTAAGCCTTAATCCAAGCATTGTAGTAGAAATCAATCATACACTCTAGATTCAGCCTCTGAAAAAGTCCTATAACCACATGAGGCTTTCAGGGGACAACTAGACACAACCATACATTTTATCCCTTGACCCCCCCCCCCAGGGACATCCTTTTGTGCACCAGGCATGTAGTCCAGCCCCAAGAGTTGCCAAGGTCCTAAGAGTTTCAGCACTGCCAAAATGTTGAAGCCCAGGTATCCTCTGGGATTTAAGGCAAACTCATAGCTGGAGTCCCTATACAAATGAATATTCTTAGCATTCAGTGGTACAAGATAGACATCTCCATCCCAAAAGTCACATATGGGGGATATAAAAGAATGGGACCAAAGCAAGCCCAAAATCCAGCAGGGAAAACACTAAGTCCTGTACTTCCACGTATAGTACCTGAGGTAGTCTGTGGCAAGATGTGAACTCCAAAGGGCTTGGGTGGTTTCAGCCATATGGCACTGTTGGTGCCTGTAGCTCCCAGGGCTTCTCCCTTGGACCTGCTCTGATTTTTCCTTGATGTTTTCCTCAGATGATCTGTATTCCTGGCGTCTCCAAATTTCTAGGGCCTCCACTGCACCTTTAACTTCAGGCTCATAGTGTCACACACTGTCCTCTCAGGGGCACACTGCCTGTCTTCACAGACCTTCCAAAATCTGGATCAGGGCCTTCCTGACCTAACAACTTTCATTCTCCAAATACCTAAAATCAATGCCACATTGAGGATGCCAAAGTCTGCTGCCCGCTGGAGCAATAGCCAGCCATCCCTCTCTCCTGGCTGTAGGGGTCACGTGCCTGCACCCCTGAGTACTCTGAATCCGATTCTGAGGAACGACTTCCGTGGGCTGCTGTACTCTGGAACACAGTGCTGGTGCTTTCTCCTCAAAGCAAAGTCTTTTATTTTTGTAACTTCGGTGCTGCAAAGAGTGGAGTTTTGCCGCTTCTTGTGATGCTCCAACTAACTTTTCTATTCTCCTGTTTCTTCTCAGCAATCAAGTTTTCTGCTCTATCATTGCAGTCCACAGCTGTATTGGAGATTCTTTTTTGACTAAATTCACAATGATTTAAATCCTTTTGCTGGGCTTTTTGCTCAACATAAATCTGGCTAAAAGCCACCAACGATAGCCATGTCACATACTCAATATTAGACTGCTTTGAAATTTCTTCTGCCAGATTAATTAATCTACCATCCTTAATCTCTCTCTCTCTCTCTCTCTCTCTCTCTCTCTATATATATATATATATATATATATAT
>NDGM011234001.1:2846-12915 GCA_002564305.1 Octomys mimax | reverse complement strand
ATAAGCGCTTGCCTGGCAAGCACAAGGGCCTGAGTTCAATCCCAGGTTCCGCCAAAAAAAAAATAAATAAATAAATAGGTAAAGAATTTGAATAAAAGGGGCTGGGGCAATAGCTCAGCAGTCTAAGCACCTGCCTGTCAAACACAAGGACCAGGCTTCAATCCCTAGTACCACATGCCATGCCTCTGTGCCAGCCACTGAAACCAGGTCTGGTGGTGCACGCCTGTAGTCTCAGCACTGGGGAGCCTGAGACAGGAGGATCACTATGAGTCCAAGCTGTGTAGCAAGACCCTGTACCAAATAAAATATTTTTTAAATTGGAATCATTTATTCATTGAATATATACAGGTGAGCAAGAAAAGATACTTGGTATAATTTGTGATTAAGGAAATGCAAATAATAAGACACCATTCTGTATCTTCCAAGATTATGATAATAATTTTTTTTAAAACACAGTGAAAGTGTTGGTTAGGATGTGGAGAAACTGAAATTTCATGCTGTTAGTGGAAAAGCAAATGGTGCAGTTGCTTTGGAAAACTGCCAGTTCCTTGAAGGATTAAACATAGAGTTATCAGATGACCTAGAAATTTTACTTATATATAGCCAAGAAAAATAAAACATATGCATACATGGAAATTGCTACACAATGACTACAGCAGCATTATTCATAAAAGCCATAATGTAGAAGCAGCCTAGATATTCATCAACTGATGAATGAATAGGATATGGTACAGTCATAAATGGGTATTATTTGGCCATGAAAAGTGATAAAGTACTGATAGATAATACAACATGGATGAACCTTGAAATATTATTGTAAATAAGCTTGTCACACAGTTGAGGAGTGCTTGCCTTAGGGAGTAGAGGCAGAAATGAAAAAGAAACACCTAGCAAAAAAAAAAAAATATGTATTATATGGTTCTATCTATATGAAATGTCCAAAATAGTCAAATTTATAGAGATAGTAAATTAGTGACTTTGTAAAACTGAGGGATTGAACAGAAAGGAGGAAAAGGATACAGATTTTTTTTGAGGCTGATGAAAATGCTTGAAATTAGATTGTTCTGATGGTTGTATAACCCTATGAATACATTAAAAGACCTTGAATTGTTTATTGTAATTGTGTGAATTTTATGACATATAAATTATATTGCAATAAGCTGTTCTTTTAAAAAGGTAGAGTTTTTTTTTTTTAAGTAGGGATTTAAAGCTATTAAAATCCTAGTGTAAAGAAAAGAATCCTAGTGATATGCCATAGGAAATGAGAACCCCAAGCTTTGGGGGGCTGGGAGATGCCTCAGTGGAATAAGCATGTCCCTGGCAAGCGCAAGGGCCTGAGTTCCATCCCTGGGTCCACCAAAAACAAATAATAATAAAAAAAATTAAAAAAGAACCCCAAGCTTTATATGCACTTGCATGGGAGAATTTTATAAGGGAAATTGGACTCACTTTTTAATTTCCCTGGTGCATCTTGATTTGTAGGTGATCAAGGAATCATTTTTGGAGAAGGAAGAGATGCTTAATGTCAGATATTAAGTGGAATTGTGCAGTATGGTGATAGAGCAATTTTGAACAGGAAGAATAGTTCAGAGGGACTGGAGGAAATATTTAAGGAAGAGGTTGGTGAAAGAAGAGAACTAAAGGGAAGTCAGAGCCATCTTAGAAAGGTCATCTTCTCTACAGTTTCAAAACATACCTTTCTTCCCCACCACCACCACCAGCACTTTGTATCCTTTGTGCCTTGATTGCCTTTGTCCTATCATATACCTGACATATTTTATATTTACTTCTTTGTTTGTTCCTTATTTGTCTACCCAAATAGAATGGAAATAGAATGGAAACTCTGTAGGCTTTGGGTCTTCATTCACTGCTATGGCCCCGGAGCCTAGACTAGTACCTGGCATGTAGTAAATAATAGATCAGTATTTGTAGGGTAGTGCAGCTGTTTGGACTTTTTCCAGCAGATGACTAAAGAATTTTAAGCAGAGGAATGAGATGGTCATGTTTGTATTCCAAAGTAGATCATTTCAGCAGCTACATAGTGCATGGATTTGAGGGAGATAAAACTGGAGACCTTGCAGCCCTACTGAAAGGTGATTGCTGAGAGTATGGTGTATGTGATGTGAATCAGATCAGCACTGGTGGAGATGGAGAAGGCAAGTTTGAGCAGTGTGAAGGAGCTAAAACTGGCAAGATTTGAAGACTAAAAGGCAAAAGTTGACTGCAGTTTCTAGCACAGTTATCTAACTGGGCACATTAACATCATATAAGATAAACCTATGGAAAGAGATAGGAATAGGTTTAATAGGGGAAGAACATTAGTACCTGTGATGAATGTAAGATGCCTGTGGGACTGCCCAGGAGAGATGTCCAAGTGGGTACATAAGGTGGATGCCTAAGGGAAAGTCCAGAATTGAACAGATTGGTGAATCATCAGCACAGAGTTATTTAAAGGACTTAAGAGATGTATACCAGTCACTAATAGTGAAAGACATGAGAAGGAAGAGGAACCCCTGAAGATAAAAGAGGATGAATGGTACCATGGGACAAGAGCCAAAAGGGTTTGCATGAGGACAAAGAGCATGTATGCCTAGCCCTGTGCACAGAAAAGCTGCCTTCCCCCCAAGTTAGTGTAGCATCTGTCTTCCTTATTAATAAAAGCATTTCCTCATTTTATCCTCTCTACTTCTCTGGGAGATAAACTGTCCATTTACCTTCGGACCCTTGATTTACCCTTTATCTTGTACCTTCTAGGCATGATCTTTGGTATGGGTGAGAATATTGAATGCCTCGAAGGTGTGGGTGTTCATACACGTATTTCCTATCAGCATATTGTATAGGAACATTACTTTTGTTTTCTGTTGGAAAGGTTAAGTTTTGCTATTTGGAGTGACCAGGGGACAGCTTTTTAGAGGGAGATTAGCAGTGACATGCTGCCACCTACTGGAAGCACTTCCAGGCATCCGGACAGAGGAGTATCTGCGGTCTAAAAGCCTATCTCTCTTTGGAATTAAGAATGAGTCCTATTGTAGAATAACTTGGCTGAAAACAAAAAATGCCCCCACAAAACCAAATTTTCTTTGACTTCTTTCCCAGAAAAGTAGTTTTGTTTCTAAAAAGGAAACAAAACATTTTCTACATCCTTTTCACTGTTTTATTATTTTCACAGTTTTATTCTGCCATTGGTCTTATCTGCCTTTCCTTCCACAAAATCTATCCCATTTCTAAACATTACCTGTAATATTCCATACTTTTGACTCAAGATAATAAACTGTTTGAATTTGTGGTTAATTTTGTAAGAGAGATTAGTCATCTGCCAAAAATTCTATTAACAATAATGCTCATAAAATTCTATTAAGTCTCTTTAATTTAATAGTAATAAAAAGCTACCCCTGACATTCTTAGGGGCTAGAGTGAATTGGAAAATGCAGTGAGTTACATACCTTTTGCTGCCTGGTACAAGGAAGTGGACTTATTAATAAAATTTAATAATAAAACAAAAATATGTATGACTTAACTCTAAATTTTCATAAAGACCTTTATATAGGTAGATTTAAGTAATGTTACATCTAGCTGCATATTTGACTTCACTATCCTATTTCTGCCCATACTGCTTTCTTCTAATCTCCTTTTTCTGTTTATTGCCCTCATGGTAGGTTCTACACATTGTAACAATTAATTGGTTTGTATTGTTTAATTAAGACTCTTTGAATGCAAATGACTATGTTTTACTAGTCTACATATGCTCCATAAAGCACCATAGAACAATGAGTACTTATGACTCTCAGAAAATACCTGCTTGTAATTGATGTTTGATTTCTCATAAACGTGTCTCATATATAAGACTATAAGTAAGATTTGTTTTGATTAGTCTCCATTAATGCCACCATGCCTTGTGCACGTATCATGTAACTGTATAGTTTTAAAATCCTTGAGATTACTGAAAAACAGTGGCAGTCTTATCTTTGTAGCACATTTGCTGAAATTGGAATTATTCAGAGATTAGCATAGATGGCAGGTGTTATTATAAAGATCCCAAGGAACAGAAATCAGAAATGACTTATCCAAAATCTCATGTCAAATTATGCTATTTATATACCCTTCAATACCATCATATTTAGGAAATTACATTAACCCACCCAATAAAGGCTATTTTTCTGCCAGAGAAGGACTGAAGAAACATTAAGCTTGCTCTGTGACTAAAGCCCAGGGGGATTATTGACTACTAGAATTCTTACTGAAAAACAAGAACAGAAGCAAACCTTCCCTATATCTGCCTACATCAGTTTCGGTTTATAATCTTTTTTCCTAATTTTGTGTTCCCATCTTTTACTGTTTTATTGGTCTCATTTTTATTAGCATGTGCTCTCTAACTACTTAATTATGTAATTCTTCTGGCTAGTTACCATGTTTGAATTTTTCGTTTGTTTTGCTTTCTAAGTATTTGAGCTTGCTTGCTTGCTTGCTTTGTTTCTTTTTTCTTTCTTTTGTTGCTATTTCCTTCTTTGTAAAAGGCTTCTTCACAGTTTAAGGTATTTATAAATGTAACTTGGGCTTTGAAGAATGATATATATGAATTTCTAAGCATATTTCAGAGAAAATCCTTAGCTAAATACAAATACGTTACTAAAAAATAGCTACTAAGAAATAGTTAAGTCAGAGCCTTACAGACCTAACTCTAAACTTCTTTCTTTAAAACAAACACAGCTCCTAGAAGACCAGTATGTTTACTGTAAATAATCCTAGGGACCATAACTGGGCTTTTCTCCTCCTCTTCTTCCTCCTCCTCCTCCTCTTCCTCATTCCCTTCCTCTTCCTCCCCTTCTCTTCTTCCTCCCCCTCCTCTTCTGCCTCTCTTTCTCTGATGTGATAATTATAATACCTTAAGAGCAATTAATCATATAGTGATTACTATTATATAATTCAGCTCAGTAGCACTTAGCATACCTTATCTACATTGCCTAAGCCCTCCTTGAAACTCTATATGTAGCTATTATTTTCTCACTGCATGCATGAAAAGATGACACTTCAAAGAGATTATACAGTTTCCTAGTTTGTAGAATGATACAGACAGATACAAATTTAGATTATCACAACCCCCAGTTGCATGTATGAGCTTAATCATGTGAAGTAAGGGTACTGTTTTGATAAATAGTGGATCTCTGTTTTGCTTAACTTAATTACAGTATAACTTCATTCATCAGTGAAGGTCTTAGGCATTAAATATTTTCTTTTCCTTTTTCTCTCCTTTGGTGTCTTTCCCCCTCAGTGTTCATCAGCTCTCAAAGCTAGCAGTTTTCGTCAGCTGCAGATTCCTCCTACCCTGACCTGTACTATAGTGTTAGCTTTGCTCAGCTGTCCATTCTCTGTTCTGCTTGTCCATCTTCCCCTTACTGCACACACCAGTGTCAACTGTTGTGGTATAGTAGTGGTTATCTACCACTCAAGACCACTGCTCAGAACCGTACTACAAGTTAGAAATAGCATTGAACTCCCCCATCACTGACCAGCTCTAATATTGATCCCAAATGCATAGACCTGTGCTTTGCAGACAGTAGTTTAACCAAATAAGTGTTCCTGAAAGCAAGAAGGTATAAGCATTTCCTCAGGAATTTATAAGAACACTGTCTTCCACCAAAACAAGCAAACAGAGATAATTTGATTTGGAGCTGGGCATGGTAAAACACATCTGAAATTTTGCACTTCTGAGATGCTGAGGGAAGAGGATCAAAAAGTCGAAGCCCAGCATAGGTGATTTAGCAACTTAGTGATACCTCATTTTTAAAAAATGAAAATGTAAAATACGAAAAGATTTGGTGATGTAGTTCAGTGCAAAGGTTCTAGACTCAGTACTCAGCACTGAAAAAAAAATCTGATTTAGAATGTTAAAGGTGAATCCCTGATATCTGCCATGGGATGAGTACCAGATCCTGATGTATAGACTGAACCTGGGGCTTTTCACATTCAACAGTTTCTTTTTTCACTTTTAGAAAAGTATTCAATAAGTTACCTGATATCATCGATGCTTTAGTAGAGAATAGGCTTTATGTCAGATGATTTGTCCATGTCTAAGCTAATGTAGATGCTCAGTACATTTAAGGCAGGTTAGACTAAGTAAACCACAATGCTTCGTATGCTAAATATATTAAATGCTTATTAGCTTGCAATATTTTCAACTTACCATGAGCTTATAACTCCATCAAGTCAAGGTGCATCTATGTTTCACTTTTCTAGGGGAGGTAATCAAATTGAATCTTTTTAATCATTGCAAGTCACTTCAACCCCCTTGGCTGACATTTTCCTCAGCTATAAAATAAGGACTAGAAGATCAACTACTGGGCCTCTTGCAGATTTGCCCGTCCCAGACTTCTATGATGTGCCAGGGATGGAGTTGAGAGGGCTGACAGTCTGTCTCTATTTCCCACTCTAAAAAAAAGAAAACATTTTGCGAAGAAAACTCCCACCGAATTCCATCAAAAAACTGTAAAATCTTCTCAGATTTATAATATATGACAGGCATTTTAATATTTGTTGACTGGCCAGCTGACAAATGTATGTGTGTGTAAATGAAGGAAGGACAGAAGGAATTAATACAGGCCTGAGACTTCCATAGTAATGATCATTGTAGCATTTGCCCTCAACAGGTATAGAAAGTCAGACAGACAGATAAGAGATGGAAGGGGGCTACTGCTCGTGCATGACCTGTAAAGGTCTTATAAGGCTCTGAATAGTAATTCAAAAAATAAACATGTAGGTTCTCAAAAACAAAAATGTCACATCTGCTGCAGTTCTTCATCTGCTTTGCTATGGTATGCTTTTCCAGATGATGGAAAGGTTTTATTCAGATCAACCATTTCATTTTTTCCTGGAGGCACTCTTAATCTTTGTGGTCTAACCTTTAAAGAAATAGGCTTCAGTTGCTGCTATAATGATTTCCATTGCCTGGCATCTGCATGTTTAAATTCCTCCAAAGAACTGTGTACCTTCTATTTCTCTCAATTGTAGATGGAATCAAAAAAAAAAAAACAAGTCAGGGTAGAAGAGGCCAGCTCTTGATTGACTTCTCTCTCCTGATACTCCTGGCCAGGGGAAAGGCGATCAATGGCTCAACTTTTCAGCAGGCATTAACGCTGCATCTCATTCTCCTTCAGGCAATCTGTTTCACAAAGACGCTGATTAAACATTTTGGCTGTATTGGGGACAGAGGAGGGAGGGAGAGGTTGGGGAATTTTAGTGGCTACAGCCTTTATTGACAACATTAAAGGCTTCATGATATATTCGACCAGAAATTAATTACAGCCCTGTTCCCCATCTCCCCCTTAGGTGACAGTCTTCTGTTGATGTGTGCCACTGTGAAAGTAATAATAGGTTTCAAATGTTTGTGAAAAACATAAAGTAATTACTTGCTGTGGTAAATCAGTCATTTAAAGCTTTGGCTTCTTTCTGCTCCATGTATGTGGTAGTCGTCTGGTTCTTTTGTTAACTTTAATTGTAGAGCAGAAGAGAATTTTTATTTTTCAGTTTTCAAAAATTTGATTGTTTCATTTCTCAGTTTCGTAGTTCTCCAGAGACATAAGTATTAAAATGATAATGACACATAACTAACATTTGAACAAGAGAAGCATACGTCTGCTGGGGAGCTGATTGCCTTAGTTAAGTTGTGTAGCTATTGGCTATCAGTTATTTGCCAGAACCTCTAATGAGGTTTAAATATTTACTGTATGTTGTACAGAAGGGGGAATTGGCTCTCAGGCATTTTGAGGCTCCTTCTCACCAATGGCATATGTTTAAATTATGGGCCCTCAAGCTACAGTCTATGATCAACTACTGGGCCTCTTTCCCCTTCTTTTTAAAATTAAAAGGAGAGCCTGGCCTGGTGTGGCACAAGCCTGTAATCCCAGCACTCAGGAGATTGAGGCAGTAACATTGCCATGAATTCAAGGTCAATTTAGGCTACATAATGAGTTCAAGGCCAATCTGAAATACATAGCAAGACCCTGTCTCAAAAAGCAAAATAAAGTTAAAAGAAAAAAAACCAGGAGCCAGCCAGAAGCACCTGTAAGCAGGCCCAGAGGCCCGGGGTTGACTCCTGGGCCTGCTGAGCTGGCCCCACCCCCAGGACGCACTGAGAAGGCAATTGAGACTGGGCATGGTGGTGCGCACCTATAATCCCAGCTCTTGGGAGGCTATAAACAGGAGAATCACTATGAGTCTGATCTAGTAGTGAGACCCTGAACACCCTGTAGAACCTTCCCTAAAATACAAAAAAAAGGAAAACACCAAATGTGCAACTTTCGAGAAAACAGTTGCAGCACCTTTCCTGGGGTTCCTGAGTCATATCCACCCCTGAACAGAGAAATTTCCTTTGAGTAATTCTCTTAACAGGGATACTTGTCCAGGCATATACATAGTACATTATATATTATCTCACATAGATATCCTGTAGTTTGCACTAAGGTTAGCTCACCCATTAAAAATATGAACTATACATATAACACTTCTTTTGAATTTAACTAATATTAATATGTTTTTCTTTCCTGCTTAATCTGTCTTGTCTTTTACTGCACATCCAGCAATTGTAAGTCCCATCCTCAAAGATTTGCTAAATCTCCTAGACCAAAAAAAAAAAAAAAAAAGAAAAAATCTCCTAAACTAAGCTGTCCTTCTCTTAAAAGAAAAAAACCAAGATTTTTAGATTTTCCAGTACTGCTCTGTATTTAGAATCAAATATAAGAACAGTGAAAATTGATTATTGATAATTCTACTATATTGAAAGTCATTCTCACTGGGCTTTCTACACTTATATTTTTGCAATAACTATTAGCATTCATTACATTTGCCTGAGTTTAGAAGATTCTGTTTGTTATCAAAGAAGGGAATAAATACTTTTAGGGCAGTTGCAGCAATGTATCAGTTTTACTGTATTCTCTCTTTGAAAAAATGGTCATTCAGTATATGTCAGTGGAAGCAAGAATGAGACCAGGCATAGTGTCAAATGCCTGTAATTCCAGCATTCAAGAGCCTGTGGCAGCAGGATCGCTGCAAATTGGAGGCTGGCCTGGGCTACACCATGGGTTCAAGGCCAGCCAGAACTATGTCAAAAAAACAAAAAACAGAAGAATGTCTGACTAATTACAGTTTTTCATTTCCTCTTCATACTGCATAATGAAGTTGTTATATGTTTATAATTCTGTCATAACATTCCATTTTTCTATAAGACTAGATGATAACTATTTATTTAGATAAATTACAGTATTTGTTAATAATAGTATGTATTAAGCATATACTTTATGCAAGGCATCCTACCATATGTGGTTTATACACTTTATCACTTGAATCCTTATACTAATCTTTGTGCTTATGTGTTAGCATCTTTATTTTACAAGTGAGTAGATGAAATCTCTAAAAATGTTAAGTAACCCAAGGTCTACACTAGTAGTACACAAAAGGACCATGCCGCTCATGACAATGTAATAAAGTAGTATTTCAAAAAGATACACTATGGCCTCAATATCTGTTATTGACTAATAAATAGACAGTTGGTGGCAGAGTGAGTGCTCCTAGTTGACAGGCCATAAAGGGGTATTATGAAACTTTTTTTTTTACCTTCCCCAAAACACAGTAAAAGGAGATATTGCTCAACAGACTGGCAGGGATAGCATAGCACCTAAGGCCTAGAAAGGAATGACCACCTTCGTTGATGGACCTCAGTGAGACAGGAAAGGGTGTGGGACCTCAGAGAGACCTGGCATGACTGAAACATTAGAGGCTATCCAAGGCAGGGAGGAAGGCTCAGCCGCATAGTACAGCAGATTTGGAACAAATGCCAGTTCCCAAAGAATTCTTGAAAGCTCATTACATGTGATGGAAATATGTCAACTGATGAAGGTATCTTATCTTAAGGCATATGGGTTTTTTTAAGTGTAAAATATTCAAAAATAAAGAGAAAAAAAGTGAATGGAAATTTTAAAAAACATGTTGGGTTTTTTTTCTATCAAGAAAACATCTAGAGGGGCCGGGGAGATGGCTCAGTAGGATAAGCGCTTGACTGGCAAATGCAAGGATCTGA
>NDGM011233989.1:1366-16751 GCA_002564305.1 Octomys mimax | reverse complement strand
CCTCCTGTTTTCAGCTTTCCACATGCTGGGATGACTGGCGTACACCACCATCCTCAGTCTCAATTGTTGTCTCAGCATGCTCCAGGGCTGGGTCCAGGCCAGTACAGCAAGGCATGCTGGGGATCAAACCCCTGCTGCTGTGCTCTGCCTAGGCAGGCGCTTAAGTCTCCTGAGCTATCTGGTCAGTCCTACAGAGCAACCTTTTATGAGAAGTCCTGGACACCGGCCCTCCGCCCTCAGGTCTCACCCCCTCCAGTGGGATGTTCTCTTTCCCCCTCACCTGCATGGCTGCCCAGAGCTCTGCAACATCCACTTCCAATGCACCTTCTCACACAGGATTTCCCTATCTCCACCCCACTGTGATACCCAACTGTGGGGACCTGCACCAGGTTTTGCGAGACAGCTCACTCTGCACACCTGCCCCGGGAGACATGTGTGTTTGTCCTTCCTTTCCACCACTGAACAGCAGCTCTGTGAGGTCCAGGGACTGCAGTGTCAGCGGTTCATCTAGCCTAAGCTCTGTGACTGCACACAGCATCACTGCTCACTAGAGATGCGGTCAGAGATCCAAGTCATTGGCCATGGAGATCCATAGCCACGGGCCCCCATCGCCTCGGGTCTGCTGCTCTTCTGTTGGTGCCTCTTGGTACGCTGCATCCACGAAACCTGCTGTGCACAGGCAGGCACTGCCCAAGGTGAAAGCCCCTGTCCTAAGAGCCCCAGGTTGGCTTCAGCTTCCTTAACTTGTTTTCCTCAGCTCAGTAGCAGTCCGCAGCTGTATCACAAGCTGCTGTCCCTGCTGGCTTCATGCATGCTGGTCTGCATGTGGTGATGGGACAGCTGGCTGGGTCCCATCTGCCCTCCTGGCCCCCTGCTGAGATATCCTGGAGACCCTGGGGTCTGACAGCTGTGTGTCTCTTCTCAGTGGTCAGCACACTCACACATGCTAATCACACTCAGGAGCTTTTGCTCTTTTGAAATGAATTTTAAAGATCTAAAAGAAAGCTTTGCAAATGAGCAAAGAATACTTTGCAAAGAAGCTAGAGTGCAAAGGTGGGGAGGTAACACCCCAAGGAACATCAGGGTTGCAGCAAAGCCCATGTACCATCTGTAGCCACAGCGCACAGGCACAGGTACACACACCTGCATGTGCACGCGCACGTGCATACCGCCAGAGGAGAGGCCTCCCCCTCCCCCTTTCTCAGGCAGAGTGTTTAGTTGCTGCTGCAGCATGGCCTCTTTTCTGGTCACTCTTCACTCTTTCTTGTCCCCCTTTCCTCCACGATCGCTGCAGGAGATAAACTCTAGTACTAGCTGGTATTTGCCTAGCAGGCTACAAATAATTCTGTCTGTCTGTCTGTCTATCTGTCTATCTAAAACGTAGCAGGACAACACACTCAGCTGCCAACTCTCTGAGCTGGTGCTGAGGGTGCCCCACTCAGGGACAGCATCTCCTGGTCAGGGTCATCCCCATTGTCCTTGCTCCACTCCCCTTAGAGGAAGCGGGGTGCGGTCAGCCCACATTGGGAGGTTGTTTTTTCTTTAAATACTGGCAGATTTTATTTAGATGCTCACACTGCCCACATCTTGCTTCTCAGCATGTACATTAAAGACTAATATTTTATGCTTTATTTATTTTATTTTTTTATGAGCAAATTGGGAGTACAATAAACTTGATTTCAATCTAACAAAATATGACCTTGTACTTTTCCTTTATTGAAAAAAAATGGCAAGATCATGATTATTTACTTTTGATTTATTTTATTTTGCTGTTTTGTTTCTGTCCTCAAATTTATGTGTGTGTGTGTGTGTGTGTGCACATGCACGTGCGTATGTGTGTGTGTGTGTTCATGTCTAATAACACTACTTAGAATTTGTGCTATTTTAATATCCGGCTTTACATATAGCAGCTTATAAAAATATTTTAAAAGAGGCACAATACCATCAAAGTGAGACTAAAAGATTCATTGTTATGATTTTAAAGAAAGGAAAACATTTATTTTTATTATATCTACTTCCTTTTCAAGACTTGGTTCAGGTTATATGTTCAGAATTTATGAAATGTTATGAAACATTTAGAAACACACACATATATAGTAGAAAAGGTATGTTATACATAAAACCAAATTTATGCTGTGCTGAAGAATAAAAGGAAAGGAATTGTTTATTTTAATAAAAAAATAGTCAAAAACTCCACCCTGCGTGAGAGCGCTTTTTCAGAGATACACTGATGTGAGTATGTCTTACTCCAACTGCTTTCATTTCAATACTTCTTTCAAAAGAAATAATAGCCTCTGGAGCTGGTGCCCTGAGCCTAGTGTGGCAGCACACAGCGGCGCTGTCTTTTACATTTACTGGGCTTTGCTAAGAAAACACTAATGGTTGTGTGAATTCATCAGCGATTACTTTTACATTTAAGTCACTATTAAAAGGAAAGTTGCTCTTTGTGACGTGGCCGTAATTCACAGCCACAGACAGTCTAGGTTTTTCAGCTAAAACTGTGTCACCTTCACACGTCATTTGCACGCGCTGCTTGCTTCCGCACGTGCGGCACGAGGTGAAAGTTTATGAGCGCTGTAATACCACGAGGGCCCAGAGAAACCAAGGTCGTCTTTGTCGCAAGCGCCCCGGAACGCATCCGCGCTGGCGCGCCCAGGGTTCGAGGCGAGCTCTGTCTTCCAGAGACGACCCCTTCAACGCCAGGTACGGCCGCTTCGGCTCCTTCCCTGGCCCGTCCGCATGTCCCGGCCTGGTGTCCCGGAGTCCTCTGCGAGACGAAGGCCCCTTCAGTGGCCCCAGCTCGTTCCGGCTACCTGCTGGCTCCCGCTTGCACGTTTACTTTCCTGAGCGACCGGCCGCCCTTTGCGCAGGTCGGCTGTCCGCGAGCGCAGGCGGTGGGGCAGGCTGCTGGGAGGACAGACCCGACCGGGTCTGCAGCGCTGCGTTCGGACTCGGGCACTTATTAAAAAGGAAGATTGCGCTAATTCCTATGTGGATTCAAAACTCCTTAAGTTGTCCTGAAGGGTGTTGTGCCTTCATGCAGCAAGTCATAACAAAATAATATTCCAGGCAGCCGCGACGCCATTTGAGAAGATGTGCTGTGAGCTCAGGAGCAAATAAAGCCCGTCATTTCCTGGCCAGGTTTCCTGGATCCTAAACGGCTGACTGCAGTTCATGTCGAAAACACTGGCTGGCTCTCTCGTGCGCTCTCTCTCTCTCTCTCTCTCTCTCTCTCTCTCTCTCTCATTTTAGGGAAAGGTCTACAGGGTGTTCAGGGTCTCATTACTAGATAGGACTCATAGTGATCCACCTATTTACAGCCTCCCAAGAGCTGGGATTACAAACTCACCGCCACCACACCCAGTCTCAAGCCCCACCTCAGAGAGCCCCGGGGGTGGGGCCGGCATGGCAGGCAGGGGATGAATCCCCAGGCCCTGAGCCTTCTTGCAGGCACTTTAATCCGCTGGGCTATTTGGCCAGCCCTTGAGCTTGAGCTCTCAAGCTGTGAGATGCGGCCAAACCTTGACTCCAAAAATCGGTGAGCCACTGCTCGGCTCATTGCAGTGAGCATCACGGCCCAAGAGCCCAGGCCAGGACGCCTTGCACCCGGTGCTGGCACTCTGTACATGTGCTCCAGGGAAATTACACTCAAGATATGACAAATGATAGCTGCATGGTCGAGATGCCAGTTTCACCTAAATGTGCAGAAAGGAGTGAACACTCTGATGTTCAGCCCTGCTGCAGTCACCGCCAATTCCTAACTGGACACATTTTTTAGGCTTCTGTCCTCAAGGCTAGTTGATACTGACGAATTTCCCACATTGAAAGATGTACATTGTTATTCTGTATCTTAGAAAGTGGCACCTCACAGACATAACGGCGGTGGTCATATCTGCCTCATTACCACTGAGCTACTTCATGACACACTTCATCACTAGAGAGTCAGCAAGTGTAGACCACGCCCAATGAGCACGAATGTGTGCGGTTACGAGCCTGCCTCAGAAATTAACCACCACTGGCCGTCTCCCGTGGGTGAGCGTGGATCAGATCTCTTACACACCTACCGTCTCTGTCCCAGGGAGACCTTCACAGGCAGCGACTCTCCTCACATGAAAGAAGTGGAATTTGGTGCTGAGATTATGGCCCACGCCAAGCAGCACACCCAGGACGCGCCAGAGACAAGCCAAGGAGTTCTTCACAGTGCCATGATTCCCTTGGCCCTTGTGAATGTGTCCCCTCAGTCGCTGAATTCGAAGACCCTGTCAGTTTCAGCAGACCAGACCCAGACGGGAGCACTAGAATGCCATCGCAGCCTGACTTCCTGCTCAATAATGCTGAACAATTTTCAGCATCACACCAAACAACGTAAGCTTACTGAATAAATGTTAACGTTATTTATAGTACAGTACTATTACTCTGGAAATCTGGAAAGACAATTAGTGTGGTACATGAGAAACCTTCAAATGGGCTGCGGAGCTAGCTCATGGGGCTAAGCACCTGCCTGGGCAAGCTCAAGGCCTGGATGCTGGACACCACGTGCCGCGCCAGCCCCGCCCCTGGGCATGCTGAGCAGGCCAGCCAGATGGGGCCTGGTGGCACACACCTGTCATCCTGGTCCTGAGGAGGCTGCAAACAGGAGGATCACTGTGAGTCCAAGCCGCGTAGTGAGACCTTGTACCAAATACATTGAAAGCGTGCAAGTAAGCAAGCTTCAGCCATTATCTCCACATAGAAGGAAAATTAACTTGGATGTCAGAGACCAGCAGGGCCTGTAGGCCATGCGCCTTGTGTGAGGGGGAGTGCCCTCTACCACAGGGCCGGGGTACACAGCTCAGCAGGGGACACCTGAGATGTGGCCCAGAGAAACAGTAGTGGTGTCACTGACGTCTTTTTGTGGGTTTTTTTGGTGGTACTGGTATTGGGGATTGAACTCAGGACCTTGTGCTTGCCAGGCAAGCACTCCCTCTACTGAGCTATCTCCCAGTCCGACGTCCCTTCTTAGATGGAATCCCCTTAGATTATGAGATGGCTCACAATAGGTGTTCTGCTGTTCACAGTGGAGACACCCGCCTGGGTGACGAGAAGGGCCTCGTGGGTGCCTGAGCGGCTTCCTTAACTCGCTCAGCCCCTTTTGCTATGCTGAAATAGTCTCACACGCTGTCTACCACAGAAGACTGAAGGACAGAAAGCCCAGTTCTGAGAGCAATAGGCACCTTGGGGAACCAAACTCTGAGCGGCTGGACGTGCAGACCACAGGACAGGATGCGGGGGCACCCTGAATGGCCAGCAAGCGACAGCCCGCGAGCCTGGGTTGGGAGGGCAGTGAGTAGCTCTATCACACAGCCTGCGAGCTCGTCCCTCAGAAAGGAGACAGTCTCCCCACACTGGCCCAGGAGGAGTAGTGACTAAAGTTACAACTCATACCACGTAGTTAGGAAAGGAAGGGCAAGCGGAAAAGCCCCCTGCGATAGCAGCTGTTGCCAGTACTGTGATATCTTGAGAAAAGAAAGTGTGGAAGTTTCCTGATCGAAATTTATGAAACTAGCCCTGCCATAAGTGTAAGAAAGTCTGAAGGACTTATGTGATATGCAATATTTTAGGTAAACAGCCATATCCTAAGTCACAACTAATTGTTGGCTATTAAAATATTTCTCTCAATCCTCAGCTTTTAGTACATGACACACATGGATTGAACTCAAGATAACATATTGCTTTATGTAAGTAAGGAAAAGCCACTTCTCCACACAGGAAGTATGTGCAGTTCCGAAGCCCGGACTGTTACCTGAAGCTCGACTAGACACAGCAGGAGAGCCTCACCTGGTAGATCAGCTGCTCAAAGAACTCAAGACCAAAGGGCAAATTCCTGGCTTCTGGACTCTTGAAGCATCCTGCGACATAGGCCAGGCATTCTCAAAGTCTAGAAGTTCCACGATCTCTTTGCTAAAGCTTAAGTCCCATAACCACGCTTTGAAAATTCTACCCTTTGTCTGAATTTGGGCTCTCTCGGCAGCCTTACCCACCATTTCTTGGACTGAATTCTTGGCCCATTTGTGGCACAGGCCTTCCCATCACAGAGAGCTATGCCTGTCCTCACCTTAGGGGACTGGTGCCCTGGGGCCCTGTCCCCTTGCTGACCCTCACCCAAGAGACTTCCACTTTCTTTCTTTCCATTAGGAACAAGCTCAGCTCACACATTTCATGCACATCTGAGGCAGAAACACCTAATCCCGGTGGCTTCGTGGCCATGGTGGACGTGGGTGTGGACGCCTGCTGCTTGGCCTCCTGACGCCATTTTCAGGCAGACCTTGAGCGCCCTGCATTAACTCTGCAAGGTGCCCGGGGTGCTGGGCTGCTGGCTCGGGCCACCTACATCATGCAGTGCCATCCCAGAGTTTCCAGCGGTGGAGGTCACCACCTCGTGTCTGCTTTATCATCTCTCGCCCTATTGGTCAAGTTGCATTTTCCTGGCCCCACCTTCAAGTCCCCTGAAGCCATCGGGAACCGTGAGCCCACCACTCAGCATTCTTCTAGAGGAATGTGGCCCTGCAGGAGCAGGAGTGGCAGGCGGCTGATGTGGCTTTGTGTATGCGTGCGTGTGCGTGCGTGTGTCTTACACAGAGAAGGACAGTAAGAAATGTGTGACTGATGTCTCGTGAGCATCTGAGCTCTGTGGAGCTGATTAGCGCCTTTCATTCAAATGGACTCTGAAAGGCGCTAGCACAGAGCATCATCCATTTGCGTCCAGGATTCCAGACTTGAAGATTACAAAGTTGAAATCACTGACACACATTATGCATACCCACACAGGCTGGCACAGCTTGCAGTTGACCTCAGCTGTAAACAACCCTATTCTAGTTTTTCCAGAATATCTTGATTTAAGAGTAGCACCAGGACAAATAGCTCAGCGGATTAAAGCACCTGCAAGCAGGTGCAGAGGTCGGGGGTTCGATCCCCAGGCCTGCCGTGCTGGCCCCGCCCCTGGGGCATGCTGAGACAGCAATTGAGACTGGGCATGGTGGTGTGCGCCTGTAATCCCAGCTCTTGGGAGGCTCTAAACAGGAGAATCACTACGAGTCTGATCTAGGAGTGAGACCCTGGACACCGTGTAGATCCTTCCCTACAAAATACAGGAAAAACAGGGTAGCACTAGGCCTCCTGACTCACCTTTTACTGCCAATCACTTACAGTGCTTTGTACCCAGCACAGGCCTCAGTAGCTCTCTGAAGTGTCCCCAAGGTCAAGGTGTTCCGGCTGTGTCTAGATGTCACCCAGGCAGTCTTAGATGGGGCTTTTCCGAGGCGGCTGCATCTGGAGGGTACGCTGCCGGGATAAGGCTCTGCGATTACTAAACCAGCACACTGCTCGGTCCAGCACAGTCCTGGGTGTGGACGGGGGAGGCCCACCTGGCGCAGGTGCCACCTGCCCTCAGGGCGTGTAGCCTAGCTAGAATGGGGGGCTGACGGGGAGCTGTGTCCCCCGGGCTGCCGGCTGCTGCTGCCTCCCTCTTCACTGCTTGCTGCCTTCTGCCTGCCCTGAGCTGCTTCTCCTCTGTGATGTCACTCGCCGTCCCAGCCTGCCTTGAAACCTGCCTGCTGTGCACTGAAATTGCTACACACTGTGCTGCAGTAAAGATTTTCTCCTTTAGCTTTGCGCATCAGGTATTTTGTCTCATTATTGAGAAAGCAACTAAAGGGCCAGGTCTGTTAGACTTCACAGACCGTCACAGTCACGCACGTCCCAAATGTGGACACCCGGGTGTAGGAGTGCCTAAGAGGGCAGGCTAGTACTGTCTCCCACCTCAGTTACTTACAATCAATTGTAAGGCGGCTCATGATGACGAGCTCAGCGTACCTCAGGTGTCTGTGATTCAGCAGAGGTTCCTGTGTCATTTCTGTCACATCTGCTCTATGGGAAAAGCAGGGGCTCAGGGCCTGGGCTGCAGCTGGCAGGGGTCCCGAGCCAGTGGCAGAGCAGGAAGCTGGCGAGAAAGAGGCTGCCCCACAGGGAAGCCACAGGGCCGGCGGCACTGCTGCCCGGGCCAGCAGAAGATAAGAAGCAAGAGAGCTCCAATGTGCTGGGCCTCAGCTGTCAGAGAGGAAAGCCAGGACTGGCCGAAAGGCTGGCCAGCGAAGGCCAGCCAGGCCAGGCTGCCCCAGGATACCACCTTCAGCCTCGACTCGCACGTTCTTGCCAATGGCCGAGTGCAGCAAAAACAAGCATGAGCTATCTTTCTTACGTTTCCTTCCTCTTTGCTCCTACAGTAGGGCTCTTTTTCTTTCCTGGCTGTGAGGATCGCAGTAGAGGAGAATAAGGAAAATCAAGCTGTCTTGCTGGAAGGAGAGAAATGGTTCCTAGCCCAGTTCACAGAGTTCTCCCAGGAAGGCACTGTGTGCAGGGCCGCCGCACCCAAGCCCTGCCAAACGTGGTGCGAAGGGCCACTCACGCATTGTCTCCAATGTTCTGAGCATTCCTTTGTCGTGCTTAGCTCACTACACATTTTCATGGAGTTTTGCATTTGAAAGAATTGTATTTTATTAATGGACATTTTTATATTAAAAAGTTGAGTCTAATAGAGTCCCAAATCAGCCAACAGTGAGGGGTCTGTGACAGCTGTGGGGATGTAAGCATGGGAAAGGGCATGGCCTTGCGCCCCCATGCTCTACACAGTGGGCCAATGCATCCAAGGGGCTTCTGAGACTCTGCAAAGTCACTTTAGGAGGCGCTGGGACCCTGCAGATAGCCTGCTGGTGAAGACTGGGCGGGAATGATTCACTTCATTTAATGACATTTGCATGAGACTATTCTAGGGTCTGCTCAACACTGGTTGGTTTAGGCAACAAAGCCACATCCTTGAAGTGAGGAGAATGCAGAAAGGCAGGTTTCACGACTCCCAGCAGTGGAAGGAACCCCACGACTGCAGTCCTTCCGAGCTTGCAAAAATACTAAGGCCAAATCATCCTTCATATTTATCAACAGGATTCTATTTCTGCTTATCTCCACTCCTGAGTTCAAGCATAAATTGTATATTTTCTTATCCTGGGCTTGACAAAGTCCAGCTTTGCTACAGCTTGGAGACAGTGTGTGAATTCCCTGTTTATACTGTGTTTACATCTTGGCAGTGGAGGAAGATAGCAGTGGAGACATGAAGCCTCACACGCTTCGGCTAAGATTTATTCATTTCTTCGTAGGCTTAATTAGGGTGGTAATTTAAAAGGTGCTAAAAATTAAAGTCACCCTTCTAATATATATATATGTACATATAATGCAGTTTTCTGCATATTACTCTCAGTGAGCTATTATACAATTGCACATGATGGCAATCATGTAAGAATGTGCTCAGGTGGACTAACTCCTCTCTGATATCGACAATTGCTATTTAGGATGTGTATGAAGACATATAATATACTCATACGTCCGTATGTGTGTGTGCATGTTGTTCTTCTAGCATTCTCGTTGCTTGATACAACTGCTTCACTCCTCAGTTTGTTCTGTAGTTCTGGAACAAATCCCTTTCACATAAAAAGTCCCAATTTAAAACGTCATTGCAGGTTTCTCACATGTGACTCTTAGAACAGCGCCTGCCAGGGCGCATCAGAACCTCAGCGAAGTCCACCCTAGCCACAGCTTCCCTTCTGCTGTGCCACAGTTGGCCTCCACACCTCGTTCTGCGCATATTTATCCCAGCAGCTTGTCCATTGCCACAGCAACCGAAAGGCTGTCACAAAGTGCTAGTGCCACCTATTAGTGGAAGCATAGAACTGCAAATCGTGGCAAGCCCTCTAAGTAGCACCTCAGAAGTCCTGATGGAGGGGGGTGCAGGATGCATGCTTGCTCTAATCTAGTTTGTGACCACTGGCCTTCCAAGTATGATGTCTGGCTACATGCATGAAGCTTAGTTTGCTGTTGTCACGAGTTTTGGACATTTCATGTTCAACCTTGCAACAATGGACCACTTTAATGTCACTTTATGCCCAAGACATTGTGGTGAAGAGCAATGATTTATTAGGCTAGTATTTAACTTTCCAAGACATAATATTAGAGTCTTGTAAATAAAAAAGTCTAATAAAAATCAATCCAGAATTTATTTTAATAATGGTAACTCTGGATGATTTTAGAAAAACTCAAGTCCAAATTCTATTAGGGTGGTGCTGCCTTTAAATTTTAAAATCTTCAAAAGTTGTGAAGATGTGGCACTTTGGCTTTTGGAGTTGAGATGCAGAGATGCGTTGGTAAAATTTCAGTGAGAATATTTGGGGTAAAGTCTAAAGAAAACAATTTCCTACAGATGCCTTAAGGTTCAAGATAATACAAAACCCAAGTTCCTTAAAGCACACACGTGGACTTGGCCATGAAGCGCAGTCCACAGAGCAGGTGTGTGGCCATGCTGAGGCCACCACCTGCCACAAGCGCTTGTGTAACACTCATTCTTACCAACACAGCGTATGTGATCTATTAATTCATTGTAACTAAACTGATTTTTGAAATATCTTTCAATTACTTTCATATTTGGGTATAGAATCTAAGTATAGTTGATCCCACATTCACAATGTATTTGTTAATTATGTTGATTAGGTGTGGTAATTAAAAATTAAGAAACAAATTTGATATTCATTTAGTTGGCTAAATATCTAGGCACAGCACACTATGTGCGATGAAAATCAATCACATAAATAAAACAATATAAAAATTAGTATTGGGAAGTATCTGTTCCATACCCTTATTTACTGAAGCTGGTGAAGGCTGAATAGCCCGGAACTTGATAGCTTAAAAGCTTAGAGGAGTTGTTACTGTCCTGTCCCCTCAGTCTACCCTGAGTGTGTCGCTGCTACTAAGGCCACTCTGGCCGACAGGTGGGGCAGCAGATTGGCCCCGCGGAGCCGCACGCTTGCCCCACTGCCCTGGACGGAGGCGCTCAGTGTGTGCGGCTGAGCATTTTGTTTGTGTGTCTTTACTTCCTTTGCCAGGACGTGCTTAACTAGATAAAATACTTTTCCTTTTGTTCTGTTTATTTTAGGATTTCAGAGCCAGTCTGACTTACAGTTGACAAACTCTGAGCAGGAAAAGTCCTGTCGAATCACAGCAAGTCACAGGTCTGCAGCGAAGAAAGCAGACACTTGCAAAGGATTTCTCTCTGCTGCCCCACGCACCCATGAGCATGACCGCGTGCACACCCTTTTCTCTCCGAAAATGCTCCTTTCATGTGTGAAGGAATTTCTAGTGTAGGACAAATTATACTTCATACTATTAGGTGAACTGTATAAGATATTGATGACAACTTTTCATAGAATGTATTAAATATAAATATCATTTTAAATCAGTAATAAAAATTCTTAAGATTTTTGCCAAAATTCACATTCTGTAGGTAGCTGAAAGAACGTTCTCAACAAGAGTTACCAACAGGAAGATACGCGCTTCATAGACATTGCACGTGCACACACACAAACATGGACATATATACACACATATGTTCACACACATGTGAGCAGGTACAGACACACACTATGTTACACTGCTTTGTTAGAAGTAAATTGCTGAATGGAAGTCATGTTTAGCCAGTAATTCATATTACTTTGAAAAAAACATAGTGAGTGAATGATGAGGGAAAGAATTGGAACTTTTTATTTCTGAATTTTAATGAAAATTATCTTCTAGTACCAGAAAGATATGAGAACTTTGATATAATTTGCAGTGCCATTTTTAGAATAATTAAATAAGCTGACTCTGCAAAGAAAGCCCTCAGCAAACGTGGCGGCTTTAAAGCGCCTGTGAGTTACTCAAGTGTTATTTACCAAGTCCTCCCTATGAAGGTTAAAATCATTGATTTAACCTTCGGGTCACAAGATCATCCTCAGCTGAAATCTGCATGTGTCTTTGATTTCTACTAAAGTTGGTGCACATGAGGTTCTGGAAAAACCCATGACACCGAATGATGGGGCAGCTGGCGTCTGTTTAAAACCCCAACCAGTTCTGTCTTCTTGTGATACACATCGATTTTTCTGAAGACTTCATTGTGTCACGTATCTCAAGCGACAGACTACGTGATTTCCCAGACCTCACTGGGAAGGTGAGCCTCGCCTGGCCTGCGGAGGTGCAGCCGTGCACGCGTGTCAGGAGGGCGCCTTCGCTGCCCAGCCGCACCACACGCACGGAAGGCGGGCAGCAGTGTGCCCGAGTGAGCGCCTCTTGAGACAATTTCTGTGACTGCTGAGATTTACAGAGTTCTCACATTCTCTTCCCCCACAAGGATTCTAAATCAGGTTGGTTCGGAGGGAAAGCCAGCATAGCCCATTTCTCTAATATTATCACTTCTCCAGATGGTCGGAGCACATCTATTCAGTTTCCTTTTCCTCGAAAGTAAGAGGTATCTTAGGAGCTCTGCACGCACATGGCTGCAAGGCTGCGTCCTTGCGTTCACTCCGCTTTCTTTCTCGTCAAATGCATCCAGCCTCTTTCACCTCCTGCCAGGCACGATGACAAGTCCGAGGCATGCATGTCGAGTGCTGGAAAGCTCATCTTGGGGCCCGAGCAGTGAGCGGTGAATGGTGCATCTTTGAGAACAAGGGACCATGGGAAAGCAAGGGTGGCAGGGATTCCGCTCCTCAGGAGTATTTTTAAGGGCAATGGGCAACGCAGAGGATGTTTTAACTATGTTTGACATCTGACTAAGGAGGAGAAAATAGTAGCTTTAAAAACAAAATCCCTCTTACAGTATGGAAACCGACTACTCACAGACAACTGGCTGCCAGGCATTTGCTCTGGCAAAATAAAGGTCAAAGAGACACAAAAGGTAGTGACGGAGCAGGAAGGTCACAGAGGGAGCGGAGCTTGGGCCACTTCTTTTATTTTTCTTGCTGTTGTCCATTTCACAGTTTATTTTAGCAAACTGCACAGCTCTTGGTAAACCAGTGGAATTTCCACACAGGTGTGGGGCAGTCACTGATTGAAGTGACAGCGGAACACCTGCGCTGCTGCTGCTCCAGGCCTGAGGAGCACGTCAGACTCATCCTGTCAGTGTGGGCAGTTGGCTCTATCAGTGTACACAGCAAAGGAGACTTTTAATTAAGTACTGCCTCATGGAAGGGTGTGAGCCCCCTCTGTAATATACCATGAAATAGATCAGACTAATCTATTATGGTACAAAGGAAATTCTTATAACTAAAAACTATAATTAAAAATGCTACATTTATTTAAAAAATTATTTATCATTTAGAGTACTAGTTCTGACTCTAGCACACTCTTGAGATGTATTTCTAATTTTAAGCTTGTCAATCTAAAATTTTAACATGTAGGCATGGGCTTTCAGAATTAAAGTTTATGTTGAACTTACTTATTAGAAATATAAACTTGTACAAGATAGACCACCCACCAAAGAATTGCTTGATGGCACCTTATTAAGGAGTAAAATTTGAAGGCAAAGAATGATGAAACATACTTGCCTAACATTACCTACTCTGGGAAAAATTACAATTTTTGATGTTTAACATCTATTAATAATTACAAGGTTGAGAAAATACTTCAAAATTTTCCAGCTCAATGTGTTTTATCCAAAAATTAAGTTCAAATAAACACATCTTATAGGTGTTTAATTTTCTAATTCAAGGGGTGAAAATGTGCTCTTTCTTCTCCATCTGAGATCCCATCCGGAACACTGGGAAAGCGGTGTTTCCCACCAGGGGTAAAGCGTGGAGTAAGTCTCTGGCACAAGAACGCCATGCAGTAGAAGGCCATCTCTATATACGCAGTAGTTTTCTTTCATAGGCTTAAAACTTGGCATAACTGAAGCTTCTCACGCCCCACCCCCATCTGGAAACCTGAGCCTCCTCAGAAATCAACACCTCAGGGAGTAAAAGTACTAGAGGAGGGTGAAACTGTTTAATCTCCAACTTCATTTAATCACGCCCAAGTGATAGGACTATTTTCTGCCAGTAAAAGTTACGTGTTCACGCCTCATTTTGGGATCACCTTAGCTTTGTGCTGGACATCATGTATAAAATCTATCCAGATGTAGAGTGTTTTCTTTAAAAATCCTTATTTAAAAACAACCACATAGTTAACACTGAAGCCAAATAAAGTGCCGTATCACGAGGTTGGTTTCTTCTTTCTTATATGTAGACTTTCTAAAAAGAAGTTCACAGGGCCGTGAGCCACAGCGTACAGTCTCCGCCATCCTCCCTGAGTACACTGGGAGGAAATCACATCAGATTTCCAAGGCTCGCTTGACACCAATTAGTCAAACACACAGTCTTTTCCCCAATTGTAACACAGAGTGGGACAACTAGTCTGTTCTCTCCGGTTTATATTCTGGCAAAGCACCATCTACTGCCTATGCTAAGCATCTGATTGTCAGATCTGAGCGAACTGAATATTCATGACGGCGATTAACCATTTCGTGTCTAAAACTAAGAAAATGCCATGCCTCGTCCCGATCGCTGGAAGTCAGCCCGGCACATCTATAAAGAGACCATGTTTGCATTCGTGTCGTTTTTAATATATTTCACTAGAGGCAAAGTCAGAAAAATGAACACAACATAAGATAGGACCCAGGATCCACAGCCCTGCGAGTGCCGGGCGAGCAGCTCCTCTCGGAAAATGTGATTAAACGTTCTTTGTTTGGACTTAAATTGTCACATAGCAAACAGGAGACCTGCTTTTTTAAAGAAAAGTACCTCGATGGTCTCAGAAAGATCACCATCATCACAGAGGCTTTCGAGCTAAAGCCAGCTCGGAGGGGCTGCCTCGGGAGGAGTTGGAGTAGGGGGAGCCGAATTACAAAGCCAGCCAAATCAAGGGAGAGCCCAGACTTACCTTTGTAGGATAATTTCAGCCTCGGCACATTGTTCTTCCCGTGCGCGGAGTTTGCTCTTGCTGCGAGGAACGCTCCCCAGAAAACGCAGAGCAGCCCGGCCAGCCGGCCCATGCTGCAGGCGCCCGCCGCGGGTCCTCGGGCCGCCGCCTTCCTGCCCGCGCGGTGCGGCCAGAGAAGTTCAAACAATCTGGAAACTGGAGGTAACAGGTGACTGGGTCAGTCCCACTCATAAACGCAGCCGATCAAGCCCGCACCGCAGCGCTAACGCCGCTTCCTCCGCAACAGTCTCTGAGGCACGGAAACTTCAAACCCTCAAGAAGAAGAAGAAGAAGAAAAAAAATCGAGCCAGGCACCGGATAATGAGGCACAACTGTTGTGTGGAGAGAAACAATCACAAGGGCTGCTGCAGGGGTGGCTAGGACGCAGGTCCTTTTATCTGAACTCCTCTGATAGCCCGTGGCGGACACTAATCCTGCTGGCTGCTGCTTCATTCGGCTCCGCGGAAGCAGAATGAAAGGGAAACAGAGAGAGAGAGAGAGAGAGAGAGAGAGAGAGAGAGAGAGAGAGAGAGAGAGAGAG
>NDGM011233977.1:0-15557 GCA_002564305.1 Octomys mimax | reverse complement strand
AGAATTGTGAAGCTAGTGGAAGCCACAGTCGATTCCTGCAGGGATGAACAGTGAAATGGGGCAGCGAGGAAATAGGGTGTGAGCAAATTTATTTTAATGATATAATGGGAAGAAAGTGAGTGATATAAAAGCAAGAAGTAAAGCTCCCACTAGCCAGGAATTAGCTCAGTGTAGGGAACCATAAGCGTTTTTGCCTAGGAGATTGTAAGCTATTTAGAGAGAAGGCTGAGGACCATGCATGTAGCTCAGCAGCACAAGCTCCTGACTGGTATGCACAAGGTCCTGAGTTCTGTTCTTGGTACAAAGGAAAAGAAGGAAGCTTAGCATCATTTGATTAATGCAATCTTCACCCTATAGGAGATTACAGCTTTTGGGGGTCTGGGCTATGTGTACATTGTTCATGGAGTGTCCGTGCAGCGCTTGTCCTGCCTTGGCCAAAGCCTGCTTTACCTTGTTCTGGGGCATCCAGACAGCACAAGGACAACTGGAAGGTGTTTTTCTAAGAAGCTCAAAGGTCAAGACTCCATTTTGGGTGTCTTGACCCGTTTTGTTCTTGCAGTCTTTTCTGTTTAATAAATTCTCAGGGCTGTCTCGTCAGTCCTACTACAACGTAAGAAAAATTGAGGCAACATCCAAAATAAATATGATCACTAATCTTTGTCTTTAACATGCAGTCACAATATATGAAGATCAAGATATTCCTTAAATGTGAGTCAAAAACAGCTTTTGAAAACAATATTTTAAAACTTATTATCATTATTAAAAGACTAACTGTACAAATTATTGGGATTCATTGTGAAATTTCCGTAAACTGTGCACATATGTTTGTCTGTCACTCTTCTGCCTTTGGCCTCCCCTCCCACAGCATCCTCCCCATTTCCTGTCTGTTTTCTGCTTTCAGGTCAGCTTTCTGACAGCAGCAGCAGTGGCAGCTTTTATTGTTGTTGTTGTTTTTCTGTTTTGAAATACACTGAATCCAATTCTAGCCAATTAAAATGGGAACAACTCTTTGGGCTTTGGGCTTTTGGGCTTTTCTCATAATGATTACACGAACTAGGACACCAGGCTGAGTCTCCAGGAGCAACCTCCTGAATCCTGTTGCAGAGATTTGGTGATGAAAACCTTGGAGCTGGCAGTATCAAACAGCAGATTGAACAGCGACAGAACCAACGCTTATCTCTGTGCTCCATCACTCTGGAAATTTAACATTGCTGCTTCATGTAGATTTTAACACCCCCAAATACACAGACTCATTTGCATCCCAAGTCTTAATTAAATAAATGTCTATGTGAGTTATTTTATTGTTGTTTTTGAGCTCACACATAATTACAAAGAAAATGAAATATTTGACATCATTAAGCTCCTATCTTTGGTGGCTTTCTCATAGTTCCACTTAAAATCATAACATGAAGATTTTTTTCCTAAGGAAAATGAGTAGACGCTGAACAGCAACACAAAAAAATGAAGGAAAAATGATCAGCATTTTTGATAAACGTTATTCATGTTGTAGACAGCATAAAGATTTTCAAGAAGGAATTGTCCAAGTATTTTCTGGTTTCTGTATGCAAATTTATAGAGAAGAGATTACCCTTCTCAGGCCCGGTGGCACTTTGTGTCAGGTTGCTCTGCACAGTAGCATCTGTTTTGCCCAATGCGGGGTGCTGAGCAGCATCTACAGCATCCACACACTGCCCACCCTTCTTCAGTTGGGACAAGAAAAGGGCTCCATCCCTAGGCAAATGTCCTCTTAGAGAACAAAGTTGCTCCACTGACTTCTATAAAGTGATTCTACTGAACAGAGCTTCACCACAACAAACAACACAAACAATCACAAAATCCACGTGAATAACATACGCTGCTGTAACCACCTAAGTCTCTCCTGATGCAGGGCAGTATGACCACCTTTCTACATAGCGATCCTTCAAATTCACATCACTGAAAAAACTCCTGATGTTTTCACTTCACACTTGCCTACTGCCCAGCTTGGTAACAGATGCCTCTACATGTAGTTACTCCACTCCATGATGATTTATCCTGAGGTACCATTTTCCTTCACTCCACACCTACAATCCATCAGTAGTTCCTGTGAATTCTTATTACAAAACATTCTCTGAAGATATCCATCGCTTTTCATCCCCGACCACTGCTTTTCTCAAATTATTCCTTACAGAATGAACTTCCTGTTATATATATATATATATATATATATATATATATATATATATATATTATATATATTATATATGTATTTCCACTCCTACTTCATTGTAATGTGCTTTCAGAAATAAGCCAGATAAATTTTTGCAAATATAAGTAAGATAATATATGCATGTATGTATACTCCAATGGATGTTTGTTGCATTTAAAATAAATCCAAACTTTTATGGTGACTCATGCAGAATTCTTCTTAGTTCTCTGACTCTAACTCAGTTCTTTTCCTCAGACTCATCCATTTATTTCTTTAATCAAATCTTTACTGTCTTTGGATCAGGGCTGCTTTTCAGTTATCCTCCAGGGGACACCAGCCAGGCTGTCTACAATATAGCTCTGAACCTCTTTATCAGCTGCTGTTGCCTCTTTCTGAGAGTTTTGTTAAAGCTGACTTCCAATCAGATTTTAGCGTAAATATCTAGCGTAAAAAATCTCAAAGCGATTTTTCCATGTTCTTCCAAATATAAACATCAGCACAAAGACAACAATGTAAATGTATTTTAACTCTATGCATACCATATCTGGCATATATCAGTTTTGCATTGTATAAATTGATTCAGTATCCATTTGTTTGTTATCTGTGTCTCTAAGCTCCTTTAGAAGAAGAATCTGCTTGGAATTTTTGACACATATTCTTAGAATGAAAGATAGTGGCTAGCATACAATATTTGTTGAAAGGATGTCCCAGGATGAAAATCTTATAAGAAATTGAGGATTCTTTCTACGATAACTCGTTATCAAAATATTTTTATCTAAAGTTGAAGAACTGACAATAAGGTCATTTGATTTTTGCAATCAAGGGAAAAGTAACTGACATACAATTTTTAACACATGGTTTTTGATTATCTGCAGAAAGAAAACAAAAGCAAACAAAATTAGCATTTCTCAACTATCATTTATTATTTCCCCCAAATAGGGCATAATCTCCAAACATAGGGTAGGCTTTTAATATGAAGATATATTGCCATATATGGTGTTGCTATATGTATCACACTTTTGCATATTTCTCATACATTTTGTCCTGTAAACCAGTGGACACTTATTTACAGACCATTGGATGCCACTTGAGTAACACTGGTTGAAAGGAAAGATTGAACTGGGATCTGTTCATTTCATGTATCTGTAACAACTTGAAGAATGATTTTGTCATGTCTGACTCAGTGCACTAGAGTCTTTGTGCAGCCTTATTATGTTTTCTATCTTTTAACTTTGTGTTTTTCGTTTAGCAAATATCTAGTTTATAAAGCGCCCTCTGTGTGCCCAGATCTGGTTATACCCTTTATAAACTGCCTTTCCTGACCTGTTTTTAGCATAACGTAGCCAGTAACAGTAGCTGCTAATAGCAGTTTTACCCTAACAAGGATCCAGCACATAAAAGTAGAAATGCTTTCTGAAATGATGCCTGGGAACACAGCTCTTGAAGGTAATTGGGAAATAACCTGATTTGAGGAAAGAGGTGGATAGATATTCAGCAGGCGAGCAGGAGGTAATGACACGAGCAAGACACAGAGGTGGAACTTAATGAGTCATGTAGAAGAAATGATATATTTACTTGCCAAGGGGAAACAGGACATAGGTGACATTTCCATCTTTTCCTTCTCTGATTTATACTCTATTCAAAAAAATTTTTAATGGAAGGGAGGGCAGCTATACATCTATCCACAGTTCTGCCTGAGATGGAGTACTCCGAAATCATTTGAGAACAAAATACACCAAAATCATTTTGAATATGTAGAAGTTTCCTTCACGATTTTATAAACAGTGCTGTTTCACACAATCTACATGTTATATATCACTCAACATGAGACAACCACCTTTTTCTGCAGCAAACCATTTTCTGCATTCTCATTACAGCAAAGAGGATTTGAAAGATTCATCCCACAATGTTTAGATAGTGTGCACACACATAAGAAGCACCTGCTCTTCAGGCTGAAGGTGAAGCCAGTGTGTTTAGATTATGATGGATGCCACATATAAATGTTATATTGACTCTTGTTACAGTAGCTACCACCATTTCCTTAGGCTCTTATGCATTTAGAAATATTTTTCCTGCATCTGCATCTGAAGAAATTTTTAAAAATGTATTTGGTTGTTACAGGGTCTCACTACACGGCTTAGACTCTTGATGATCCTCCTGCTTTCAGCCTCCCCAGCTCTGGTGGCAGGGCTGGCACAGCAGGTGGAGCTAGAGATCAAACTGCAGTCCCTGTGTTTGCCTAAGCTTGCCTGAGCAGGCACTTAAGTCTGCTGAGCCATCTCGCTGGCCCTGAACACAATTTTTAAAGTACCTGGTAAACAAAAAGTTGTGTTATGCCTTTTCTTCTTAGAAAGAATTTTTAAGAGAGAATGTTTCTGTTCCTTAAAGATACAACATGTTCAGAAAAGTTTGAAAGAAGAAAAAAAAATGTAAGCATTAACTGCTCCTTTCAATAGATCAGCAGAACTTAGCAGTGCAAATATATATATATATATATATATATATATATATATATATATATATCCTTTTTTTTCTTCTTTAATTCTTCTAAGTTGCCTCCTTTGAAAAGTTCATTTCCCTTTTTTATTATTTATTCTATCTTTTGAATTTTATGTAATCTTTTAAGTTCTACAGAGCCAATACAGTGTTAGCACATCTGGGGCTGATTTATTTTACTTATGACTATGGACTCAAGTTACATTCATTTAGCTATCAGAGGCTTCAGTGTATCTGTCTTTACAGCAGAGCAACACAATTGTATAAAAATATCACATCTTTTTTACCCCAGTGTTGGATTCCTCTCATTTTGTTTAGCAAAATTCTGTGTCATTTCTAATTGTATTACTTATTTCTCATTCTTTCAGATAAATAAAATTAAAAGCCAAAAACCCAAAGAGATAGACTTTCTTATTTAAACTTTGAACAAATATTTTAAAACTACAAATATATATTTTTCTCTGCAAGGTACTCATGCTAAGATTGACTTCTGTGTTGCTAGGATTATCCTTCCTTTGTTCTTCCATGCCATTTTTAATGTTCAAGTTTCCTGAATGTGGTAACACGCAACTAAAATTTACATTTTTTTCAGATTTCTTTATCAAGAATTACTTGTTGGCCCAAAAGGAAACATTTCCATCAGTGGGTGTATCCATCTATTCATTTCCTCCATGGAAAGCACAAGAATCTTACTATTTCTTCCCTGGTACCACTAAATTGACTAATTTATAGAAAAGTTTACCACATTTACTTGGATTAAATTTTGCTTTTTAGATAAAGATATTACTACTTAAAATAATTATGTTTCCAGATGACAGTCTTTTGCTCTCAGCACTAACTTTCACACCTGGTACATTTGTTACTTCGCTCACTTGAAGTCCCAGGATTCAGCGAGGCAGAAGCAGGACAATCAGAAGTTTGAGTCTGGCCTGTGTGCAACTTCGTGAGTGAGTCTCTCTGTCTCTCTGTCTGTCTCTGTCTCTGTCTCTGTGTCTCAGTCCCTCTGTTCATGAAATTAAATAACAAATGCCTGCAAGTCTGAGTGGGTGAAGTACCCTGCTACATTTTTGGTGAGGAATATAAATGATTACCGCCACCATGGAAATCAGCACAGAGATTTCTCAAAACACTAAAACTAGGACTTTGTACCACCCTGCTATTCCCCTGAGATAAGGCCATCTTATGGCTATACATGCATGCTCACATTTACAACAGCATAATTCACAATGGTTCTATTGTGGAAGCAACCTGTTCATCCACTAACAGATGAATGGATAATGAAAATATGAGGGATGGCCAGATAGCTCATCAGATTAAAGCACCTGCTTAGGCAGACACAGGGACTGGAGTTTGATCCCCAGCACGCTGTGGTGACCCTTCCCCTGGGGTGCGCTGAGACGGTGTTTGAGACTGGGCATGGTGGCATGTGCCTGTTATCCCAGCACTTGGGAGGCTGAAAACAGGAGGATCACTACAAGTCTGATCTGTGTAGTGAGACCATGTAGCCCATGTACTAAATATATAACAAAAGAAAAAAAATGTGTATTTATATACAATACTATTCTGAGATAAAGAAAGGTACACTTGAGTCATCTGTAGGAAAACTGAAGCTCCTTGAGATCATAAATCAAATAAAGTACGTATACAAGCTTAAGTATTGTATGTTTTCTCCTGTGTGAGAAACTCAGAGATTAAATAAATTAAAGAGCAAAATAAAAGACAGAGAGGGAAAAAAGGAGATGAAGACGTATCTTTTGCAAATGGGGAAGGTGATCAAAAGATGGAAGGAAAAGGGAAGAAGGGACAGAAAGGGATCAGAAAATGTGACACTAGGTATTATGCATATATACTAACTCCCCCGGAGGAATGGAATCAGTATGTACTGCAAAAATGTATCCATAAAAATGAAAGTGAAGATGAAAGTGATTCCTCCATTGTCTATGAATGTCCTCATTGTGTTACAACAAATATAGAAGCTGTTCTGAACCAACTTTAAAAGTCTTTACCTTTGCTATGTCCCTAAACTCATTGCTGGCTTGTGAACCCAGGATCTGAGTACCTAGGTCACAGTCTACTCTGGCCCAGACTCCCTGGATCTCTTGCCACCATATTCTATCCTTGCTAGATGATGGCCAATAAATTGAGTCCACAGTCAAAGATAGGGGAATTAGGTTTCACCCTTTAAAGGGAGGAGTGTTGAAAAAATTTTAAATATGTAATAAATAATAAAACGATCATAACCTGTAAGAAAATGTAGGTGTCTCTATATGACAGAGACAATATTTCATATTTTAGTATTACTTAATGAAAGATAGATTATTTAAAACTATTTATTTATTTATTTGTATTATAGGGAAAGGTCTACAGGGTGTTCAGGGTCTCACTACTAGATGGGACTCAAGTGATCCACCTGTTTACAGCCTCCCAAAAGCTGGGATTACAGACGCACGCCACCACGCCCAGTCTCAATCAATGTTTCAGCGTGCCCTGAGGGAGGGGTTGGCACAGCAGGCCTGAGGATCGAACCCTGTCTCCTGCACCTGTTTGCAGGTGCTTTAATCCACTGAGCTATTTGGACAGCCCACAATATGAGGTCTTTTTGTGGACTGTATTTAATAAATTGCCTCAAGAAAATATTTTTGCATATTCATCATGATTATATGTCTATAAGTTTAAATCGCTGAATCGCTACAATTATCAGCACCGTATTATAGAAATCATTCATTTCACCTTTATAAAGATTAACATTTTGAGTAGTGGGGATAGAGCTCAAGATTTGCATGGTAAGTATACAATCCATCACTGATCAATACTAGCTGCACATCAACACACTTAAGTATATTTTTAATTCTTAAAGTACAAAAGGATATTTAATATCTTGAACCTTTTTGTTATGATTTATGTTACTTATTTCTATATAATATTTATTAGTTCATAACACTAATATATTTAAAACTTTCCCACAGCTCTTAATATAATAAAATATTAGAATAATCTCTTTTATTATAATTTGAATTTTCTTTGGGCTTAAAATATTTGAATGGTATTTGTTATTAATTTTTTTCATATTTTTTAACTCAGAAAAAATACTCTGTTATATTCCTGCATTCTAGTTTCTATCTCCTAGATTATTTATTTGCCATTTGTGTAAGTTCATTTTTGGTAACAGAACATAATTTTGTTATTTTAATCTCAGTTACCTTTCTCTCTCAGGATTGTTGTGTCTATAACATAAATTTCAATGCAATTCAGCTTTCATCAACTCATTAAGAATTCTATATGCTTGCTTGGCTACATTGTTCAGAGTATGATTAATTTTCATATTCCATTTGAACATGCATTTAAAAATTGCATTCCTTATATATTGCTTTGGGGGTTCAGCTTGTTGCCTTCACACACACAAAAATTATAGTTCTAATTATATGGAGATACAATTATACACCAATGTTATTTTAAAGAACAGGAAAGATGATAAATTTTATGCTTCTAAAATTACCAGTACTTCATTTATTTTATTGAAGTTTATAGTGAGAACATATTATTTGCCTATTATTGAGTGAAGCATGATTATGTTTTAGATATGATCCTTCTTAAATTAAATTTAAACAATGTGAAACATCAGAAATATTGACACTAAATATACAAAGTTTTGACTAAAAGATCTCTTTAAGATGATAAAATCAGAACACTGGGAATGGAAGCAAAGGCACTATCTGTTCCAAAGTCAAAGGAGATGGTAAAATCTATATTCAGGACTATTGACTCAGGCCTTTTTATTTCAATAAAACACTAAAAAATAAAAACAAAACCCAAACATGCTCATATTACTTATACTGTCTAAGCATAATTGATATTCTAGAATTAGAAATAATTTTTGAATTTCAAGCATTTCTCTTTTACCCAAATGCAAATATCCCTGGAATAATTATATTAACAAAAGGAAAATCCATAACGTTATGAATTATGAGCTAGTACAATGAATTAAGTTGCTAAATTACACTTCTGTGTGTTCAGAATTTTAAAGAACCTTTCAATTAAGAGGCTCAAAGCAGAGAAAATTCAAAGCGTCCAGAGACTCTACCTCCTCCTCCCCTTCTAAGCCTTCATTTTCACATGAGACACATTCTCTCTGCTCAAAACAGACATCTTTGTCTTTAAAACCAAAGAGGCATTTAGCTTATATGATGTTATTCAGGGCGCCATACCCAACAAGTCAGTAAGTCCTGAATCTGTGTATTTGTTGAAATATTTCATAGATACAAATCCTCCTCCTAGAGAATGAAACTTGTGAATTTCCCAGAGTATCATGTCAACTGGAAGACTAGTCTTGATCTCCCGCCTTTTTTAATGCAGGGGAGGTGTCCCTCTGTGAGCGTGAGAAAAGAACCATAAGTGAGTGTTTTTAGCCAGTTTCTCTTCTAATTACTTTTAGAATATGGAATACCTAACAGTGAAAAAAGATTGACTAGGGACCAGGGAGATAGCTCAGTAGAATAAGCGCTTGCCTGGCAAGCACAAGGGCCTGAATTCAATCCTCAGTTCTGCAAGATTGAGCAGGAAGGAAAAAAAATGAAATGGATAGAAAAGTGAAACCATTTATAGGCAAATTTAGCTGTACAACTTTTACCAAAGCCTACTTATAGGAGATATATCCAATATGGCTACATGTTAGAAGACAAGGATTACATATTTGTAAGAATTTGATACTTTCATTAGTTTTATGTAAATTTCCATTGCTGTGTCTTAAAATATGGTATAAAAGGGAAATTATTTTTATACATAAAAAATTGGATTAAAAACAAGAAACAACCTTCTGTTTTATGGACTCAACACATTTCATTTCACTTCTTGCTATAAAGTTTCCATAAAAAGCAAAATTTCAGCTGCATTGTTCAAAATAAAAGAATTTCTTTTATAATGTTAATTTTAACACTCATGAAAAAATGCAAAGATATGCCATGAGATTTTTATTAAATACAACAATATTATGACCAAGTTATTTGATGATTAGATGAAGAAACTCTATCCTAACCTTTGGAGACTCTAAAAACTCTGATGTTGACAACTGTACAAGAGAAAGTGATCTATTCTAAGTAGTTAAATAATAAATTGCTTATGATGCATTATTTAATGTCAAAAATTCCCTAGTTACACCCAAAGATAGATGACTTCTCTCTCATTTTTAGTTGGAAAGTTTTCCTTATAGTTTTGATATATTCCAAAATATTTTTATTTTAATACAATTATCAAAATGCCATTTTAATATGCTGAGCTGTAAAAGGCTCAAGTCAACAACTTCTGACAATTGCCAGCTCTGCTAATATCCCACAACTATTATGGACTATTGGATTATATTAGGATATTTTGCAGAATTCAAGTACCTAAAATATTTGAACTGGTGTCAAGTATGAAAAGGTCCTTTAAAGACTTCTCCAAATACAGCTTCTCTAACAGCAATGGAACACACATCTCTGAGAAAACAAAATAAAAAGGGTGGATATAGATGAAAGACCATATTGTAGTGAAAAAATATATATGTATATACAAAAAGGGATATATATATATGTATATATATATATATATAGCTACTTTCTCTTAGTTCAATGAGAAGAAAGATTTGTATTAATATTGTTTAGTCAAGATGTCAAGTCTGCATCTCGTACTATGAATAACTACTACAAAGACAACAATATGCAATATATTAATTATTGTAACTGTCCTATAGCCTGTTTTGAGACTGCCTCATTGCTATTTTTTCATTAAAATTAATTTAAAAATTTTAAAATTACAGAAATAACCAAAACTAAGTGTAGTTTTTTGAAATTAGGCTTTAATAGGACTATATCCCTGTACTTACTAAGTAGCTATATCTAAAACTATGTTTTTGAAAAATATTTAATGAAATGGAGCAATACCATGATAAGGAAGTAAATTAGACAGCATGGCTGCTTTGCTGTATGCCTAGATCAACATAGGAGATACCAGTGTCACTTCTTTTTGGTATCTGCACTAAATATCCGGGGAGAAAGTGTGTCCTTGGAGACTGAATGACATTGCATGCCTTGGGCTTGGCTGCCTCACAAACCCCCAGGGCTTGCCGGCTCTCTTCTTCCTTCTTTTCTATTTCGCTTGCTTATAAATTAAAGATTTATGTCTATATACTGACTGGAGCCTTACAAATTATTTCCATTACTTCAATCTGTGCAATCTTTGGGCACAGCTACTAAATAAAAATTCTATCGTTTACTTTTAAATGCTTATAACAAATTCCTTGTACCATTATACCAAAAATTAGTCATGGAACAAAAGGTCCCATTGTGCTGATAGACTTCACTGTAAGTGCCTGTGTTTGTATTTTTCACCTGATCTAAAGACATCAGAGCTGAATCTAAGGTAGCTTAGATTTCATTTTGCCACATATGTAGGAACAACGTATAGGTAATCACAGTATGTGAATTTTTTAAAAGATTAATTTATTTATTTGGTGCAGCATCTTGCTACACACCTCAAACTCCTAGTGATCCTCATGTCTCAGCCTCCCCAGCACTAGGATTACAAGTGTGCACCACTAAGCTCAGTTTCAGTGGATGGCACGGCATGTGGTACTGGGAATGAACCCAGGTCCTTGTGCTTGCCAGGCAGGCACTTAGACGGAGCCATCTCCCTGACCCCTATGTGTGATTTAATAATTTAGTTTTGCATAACTTTTTATTCTGTGTACTTATTATATTTAACTTTCATTTAGTATTAAGTACTCAGAAAAATGACATTTGGTAATTATAATATTAATTTATCAGTTTTCTTATAATTCTGACATCCAATTTCTTAAACTATTTTTATAATGCTTGACATTGTTATACTTCTTTAACTGAAACACTAAGAATCCACATGTACTTTAGACAATAAAACACTTTTGTATTTCTCAAGATTCAGTATTTTCATTTTTCCCAAGTAATTTATTAGGACTCATTTTACATCTCATATTTTAATGTTTTCAGGATACATGCAAAATAATTTCATGCAAAATAATTTGATTCACACAAAATAAAATCCTGGAGATTAAAAGCTGGTTCCATTTTCTAATTAGACCTGGCTTTCTGAAAGCTTCTGCTTTATTCCGATGGCACAATTTTATTCTTCCTAGTTTTTCTCCTAGTAACTTGAATTATCTGTAGGTTTACAAGCATCCCAGAGTCCTGGAATTTTGAAATGCCTTTCTGTCACTATTTCTAGTATCATCTAAAGCATGTAAATTAGAAAACATAAACAAGAAGACTTCTCAAGTTCTAGTCACTTCCCACTCTTTGGAATTGTTTGTCTTTATAGAAAAATCTGTACTGAAATCCATACTCACTATAATCTCCAATATTTATTGAAACTGCCTATTGCATACACACAAAACCCTCTTTCTAGTTTTGTGTGTCTATCATAATATTGTTTAACCTACCATTATGCTCTCCATCTCTGTTAATTTTCATCTATTGTTTCTAAATTTTAATTTCCATTCTAAATTTACTAACCCTACTATTAGCCTCAGGGGACCTTCTTGAATGACTACTTGACTCAGAATGGTATGCTATTTATGAGCTCTTTCTCACTTTTTTCTTTTTCTTTTCTTTAATTTATAAATCAATTTTTATTTACAGATTTATTTTTCTTCAAGTGCATTTTAGTTTGAAAATATGATTACGTGGATACACATGGGGATTTATCCCAGTTATTTTATAGGTCACACTTATAAACCACATGCTAAGCCTTTTGTGTAGTTCCAATGGATGTGACTCTTGGCTGAAAACAGCCTGAGGAGTAGGCTTTTGACCCATAGGCAACAAACAGTTTTGCTTTTCATGTCTGCGCAGTACACATTTCACTGATGTTTCTATTCTTCATGTCAAGGCTTAGGGAACTTTCAACAACAAATAATTCAGTAACATATTAGAAATATATAATTCAATTAAAAATTAAGATAATAAAAAGTCTACAAAACATATAATTGTCAACTAGGTAATTCTTAAATGACTCAGTAAAAGGAGAGTTTACACTATAGAAAATAAGGAAGCGTTTATTACAGTAACTAGTGTCATAGTCATTGACTTAGAATTTCAGCCCATGTGGCATTTCTCTATCTAATGAAGCATGAGATGACACGAACATGTGGCCAAAGTTAAGGCTCCACTTGCTTTCTCTACTTCTAGAGCACTGCATAAACACCTCACAAAAACTGTAACCAGTTAAAAGATTTTACTACATACTTCATTTTGTATGAAAAGAATTCAAACATGTAAGGTAGGAGATTCTTCCATTTCAGCGGAAGTGACCAAGATCATTCAGCAGACTTCAATTGGGAGGTTTAAAGAAAAGGCTTCACATATTGATCTGGCTGCTGGGAAGGCACGGTGTGATTCACTATGCAGGGCCTGATGCTCAGAGAATGTGCCCACATCCATCCTCTGCTAGTACAGCAGTAATATTTTAGCCTGTATTTTTATGCAGTATGTCAGTTTTTTGAGGAAATTTTACATTATCAAGGGTCAGGGCACCTCCTAAGGTAGGTCTGGAACTCAAAACTGTCAATTTTACCATACTGTACTTAACAAGCAAGTCAACAAAATCATTTCCATTTAAAAAGTAGGAACTACATTATGTGATTTAATTAAAGGAGTGAAAACAATATCATCTATCTTTAATATCTCACAGAGTAATTACATGATTCCTTACATTCCACCCATCTTGCTCTTGTCATAAACACACCAACAGCAATCCCTCCATCCTACCAGACATCTGAGTGTGTGTGCTGAGAGATTTCCTGTAGCAACCAGCCCCAAATAGAAACTTTGTGTTGTAAGTCATGCTCAGGAGAGCTATTTGTTGGCTGCAGCGGTGGGTAGCTCACCAGAACCTGTAGAATGTTACTTTGTTTTAAAGGGCAGATAAAAGGACAGTGTGAAAAAGTCAGATTTTGAAGTTAGGCAGAAGTGCGCTAAATTGATTCTTCACTAAATGACCTTTGGTCAGCAAGCATGAAAAGGAAAAGAAAGAGATTAATTTAGGCATGGGCTTTTGGAGCAAGGAGGGCCTAGATGATATTAAGTAATCTCTTGGATCAGAAGAGAAGTTTTTCAAGTTGATTATTATTAATAAAGATCTGAAAAACAAGTTGAGATAAAATTTTGTTGAACTTAAAATCACTACACTTCAAACCTATGCAACAAATAATTCAGGACTAGGTTTATCATCCTATGAAGATGAGAGTAGTGTAGTACTTAACTTTCAGGTAATAATTTACAAAATAAAAACTGAAAGCAAATAAGGTAGTCACGTGGCCACTGCTTCATTAGCATAAATAACACTTTCTCTCCTTTTCATATGCACTAAACTGATTTTCTTTCCAATTAGAATAGTTTTTCTGCTTTTCCTGCTTTGTCTTTGATGAATATTTACATATTCCTTAAAATCATGAATTTTATGAGCTTCATTCTAATCTTCTGAAAAGTTTGGCACATATTAATCCCTAAGGAAAAAAACACTTAATATAACACTTATAGAAAACCGTATCTTGTTTTATCATGTTCTTTTAGTCAGAGTACATTTCTGGGAAATTGCAAATAAACTTTTGTTCTATGTAAAAATGGAAAATGTATGAGGTATGAAAACAGGAACTTTTGTGCTAAAATAGGTATAAAGAAATACAGACTTTTGTGACAAAAATACAATATTTTGTTTTCATTAAAATGAACTTTCAGAGTATGCAGAAATACACAAAGAAAACAGAATTGAGGTAATTTCTTGGTTTGAAGCTTGAATTATCTGGATAATTGCTTCAATTTTCCATCTCACTACACATGGAAACACACACTGAAGTTACATATTCTTACATTTTAGGAAAGTTGGTATTTTTTTTATTCATGCAGGACATATAATTTAAAAGACTAAATCCTAATAATATTATTCATTTTATGAACAAGCTTTATCCTGCTTATCTCACTGACCAGTTTTAGGGAAATACAAAATTTCTGTTCAAAGCCAGAATTTTGAATTCAACACAATATTTGTTCTTAGAAGACAAATGGGTCTAAACTATGCAACTGAAATGGAAATGGAGCAACGGAATCTGCAGGGAGGTGAAGGATGCTCATAGTTCATTAAATAATGCGAGTAGTAATGAGGTTTACACAAATCAAACAGTGTGTTAGGTAATTGTGATGCTGCTTTGTGGTGAACCACCTGTCAGGAAGCACCTCCAGCCCAAGGCTCAATCTGCTCCCCAGCCTCCAGACAATTTCTAATTAGTGTAAACTTCATCTATGGCAGGCTACCAGAAAATAAAAAGTTATTTGTACGCCTCTTGCATTTCTCTATGATGAAGGAAAATAATTGCTTTATTTCAAGTACTTGCTTTAATTTTTCTAGAGGGTATTTGATAGGCAAGCTCTATAAAAGAAAATATATGCATATGTTCATACATTAGAAATAGACTTTCATCTAAAAGTAAGGATGTTTCTGAGGTGAACTGCAGTATTAAATCCTTTTTCCTTGATCCACAAGAAAAGAGAATATATATATATATATATATATATATATATATATATATATATATTGTTTTTCCTGTCCTTTCTCTGAGATTCTAGGAAATCTCATCACCAAGATATATATTTCCACACACCAAATATTTCACATTCACTATAATGTAAAGGCTTTCCTAACCAACTTGTTTCTTTAGTTGTCTACGGCTGCAAGTCCTCAGTGTTGGGCTTTTTGAGGTGTTTATTGACCATAACTACATATACCAGCCTCTCCCTTACACTTCCACTCTTTATTTGCTTTTATTCCTGCCTCCTAAATTTTTCTTCCTTCATTTTATTGTTGTTTTTTT
>NDGM011233972.1:5570-17210 GCA_002564305.1 Octomys mimax | reverse complement strand
ACACACACACACACACACACACACTCACAAACAGTAACACACGGTCATAATATTACACGGAGTTACCAGTTACTACCAAACAAATTAAGTGAAGTTTACAATAATCTCCTTATTGATCTATAGATAAAAGTCATTTCCTATGACAGTTCCTACTGCCTTGTTTGAAAAACTGATGAATTCACTGCTGAGGATTTCTTTCTTTTTTAAAAAATGTATTTAGTACACAGTCTACGGGGTCTCACTACACAGATTGGAGTCATAGTGATCCTCCTGTTTTTAGCCTCCCAAGAGCTGGGATTATAGGTGTGCACCACCACACTTAGTCTAAGCTGTCATCTCAGTGGGCCCTGGGGTTGCTGTCAGCATGGTTGGTTGAGGATCGAACTCCTTCACCTGCATCTGCCTAATCAGGTGCTTTAATATGCCAAGTTATCTGGCCAGCCCTAGGATTTCTTTTTATAATTGATGGATATATTCTGGAATCAGATAGTAGTGACAGTTACATAATATTGTTTACATGCTAAAAAGCTCTGAATTTTTTAAGACTTTAAAATAATAAAATTTCTATGTGAATTAAATATTAGTTACTAGTGCCAAAAGAATATAGGTGGTCTTGCAGGTCCAGTGCAGGTCCAAGTGTATTGTGTATACTAACTCTTTTAATCATATTGATCCTATTAGATTTTTCTCCATTTTCCATGGATAAATTTTATCCATAAGGAAATTTACAGATAAAATCATAGTGAGGTTAAGGAATTTGCTCCTCACACACAGGACCTGAACATAACTTGAAGATGGGCAGAATAATTTCCTGGCCTGCTCTGTTAGGCCATGACACCCCTTAAAGAGGTGGGAGAGACAGACGAGATTAAATCCTGATGTCCTTGCCAGAGGCCAGGCCTTCCATGGCTGTAGCTACTCCTAGACAGTGAGAACAGATGGACCAAGTGGCTGGGTTATGGCGATTGTAAGGCAGGTTGTACTCCAAATGCACGAATCCCTCTTCTTTCCTTGTACTCCAAGCTGTATTGTGTTTATGCCCCTATCAATTTATTGAATGCTTGGAGATCAATTTCCTACTAATTCCTCTAGTACCAGAGCTGGGTAATGTCTTCAAATGTAAGTGGTTTTGTAGGCTGCCAATAAGAAGGCTGAACACAGGAAATAGGTTTACATTAAGTTACTCAGTTTTATCTAAATTTGGAAGAATGGTGGTGACAGGCTCTTCTTAAATGATCCAATCAATCACTCCAATGCAATTTGTCAGAAGGTACTTTCTTTTAAGACAGTTCCTGTTGTAACTAAGCCTGTCAGTTCAGCAGTGCAGCATATGTGCTTGGGTCTGTTAACTGAGACAAAGAAAACCATGAGGCGTCTCAGTCAGAAATGATTGAGATGAAGTGTAAGTTTTAAAGTTTCTTGAAGATAAGACTACCCAGTCAACTCTGAGGTAAAATAATAAGTACAAGTTCATTTTCAAAGAAACTTGAAAGAGAGAAAAGGCTAAATTAATCCTATCAGTAATAAGCTTAAGAGCTCAGCTCTGGCTCTGGACCCGAGTGGAGAGGCAGGGGAAGCACACCTGCAGAATCCAGAGCTGTGTGCCCTGGCCACTGCCTGTCTTCATGGATTATAGCAGGTTATAGAAGTGCACCAGTCAGTGCTCACTAGAGAAACAGATTTAATGCAAGATATACAAGTATGTCAGAATTTACAGGATGGGCTTACAATGGCCACCCACAGTGAGGTGTGAAAGCACGCGTGGAGGCTATTTGTGGGCTGCAGGGCTGCAGGATCCAGTTGCAGGCCTGGAGCTCACTATCACGGCTCACACCGGTCTGTATCAGGAGACTGAAGGGTCCTGATGGAAGGCTGATTCTGCACCAGAAGTCAGGAGATGAGGTCCAAAATGCAGGGGAAGCCTGGAGCTCCTCTGGAGAAGCACAAGTGAGCCTTACTTTTTCCCTTTTATTCAGTTCAGGTAACAAGCCTATTGGCTGATGACACTCACACCCTGGATGGGTGTCACAGTAAATACTTTGTCACAGTAAATCTCCTCAACCACACACAGAAATATGCTGATCCAATTTAGTGGTATGTTTCTTACTTACGGTGATAGAGTCTGTGAACTATCACAGTAAGTTCTTCAATTTCTACCGAGAGGTTTCTAAAAAGGAAGTAATAATATAAGTTTCTCAGGGGTCTTGTGGGGATTTACTAAAACAATGGGAACCATTGAGTATAGCCCACCAATAAGCTCTGGGTGAAGGCGGCAGCATTTCCATGGCTTTGTGAGATGGGCAATTGTTTACCTGGCTGTGTCCCATCCTTCTCGCCCCTCCTTACCCACCCTCTTGATGCCTTATGTTCCTATAACTGGGCTTCCAAGAGCTCCCAGATGATTTCTTACCAAAACCACATTAGGTGTGTATCTGAAATGTATTCTCTCCCTCTTCAGTCAATTGTATCTTCCTTTTGAAATAAAAATTTGCTATCTGTTATCACGCAGGCATGTTCTTAAATATAGGTTTTCTTATTATCCGGGTGTGATGGCGAGGCTAATCAATCATGACACGACTGCCATTCAGCAGAGTTGCTATTCACATTTGCCAAAAAGAGGACACCTTTCATGTCAGCTGGGACACCTTGGACAGCACCAGGTCACTGGAGAAGCAAAGAGGGCAAGTGAAGGGACATAGCACTCACCATTACTCTGGTTTCTGTAGGTAGGACAGAGTGAGGCAGGGTAAATGGCTTGGGATTGAGTAGTGTGAATACATTTGGCCAGCTCTGAGTTTTAGGGTGTGTTTCTAGTTTGATATTTGGCCCCAGGGCCACTTACAGCAGAGGGCAAGTGGCCCACAGTGTGAAAGCACAGTAAAAGAGGTGATCAGTTTGTATGAAAGGCACACTCCCAGTACTCCCAAGTGAGCTGTTCACATTGCTAGGAATTGGCTAGGCCTGGGAAGGCCAGTCTGTTCAGGGTCAGGAAGTCATCGAATATAGACGGTCATAGCATCAAAGACAGAAAGAAGCAACCATGGCCATGTGTTATAATGAAATCAACATGGGACCTGGATTACGATTCCAAGTTCTAGCATGAGATACATGAACACGGACATGTTACTCTGTTTCTTTACACCACTTTCCATTAGTAAAGCATGCCTACTTCCTGCGTGGTTATGAGGATTAAATTTTATGAATATTTCTTAACTTGGTATTAGTCCTAGTATAGATAACGGACAATAGATGTATAAAGTGTTCCTTGTTTGATGCTCTCCAAAGTGCTCTTGATGAATAATGAAACAAGCATGGTTAAGAACAAAGAATATTACATCTATTTAAGACAAATTAAGATTGCAGCCCAAGAAAACACACATTCTAATGACTGTGAAAATTTGCTATGCGGTTATATAAAATTGTGTCCGTGTTTGAAGTCTTAAACTTTAAGGGGGTTTGAGAATTGTATCACTTGTTTGTGAAGAATTATGATTGCTGTGAGCAAAATTTAATTTGTCCTGTAAAAAAGGGATTGGGAATGGTCTCAATCTCTGGGCATTTGAGGCGAAGCAATCTTTTGTAGACACGATCACCAAATATTACCATAAAGCATTCTGGAAAGGATGAAATTTGGCCTAATTCACAAGGTCAGTGTTTCTACATGTGTGTTCTCAGGGAGCCAGTTGTAAACCTGCGTGTTGATGTTTTTGAAACCTGATCTAACGGTGGCATCATGTTAGTCATTTTGGTTTTCCTCCCTTGACAGTACTGAGGCTATTATGGAAGAATTCATACAAAAGTCCTTTCCTGAAGCAGCTTACTTTCTGGAAGTAGTATAATTAGTAATTCAGTAAAAATAAATGTGCAGCATGTCAGATACCAGTGAGTGCTATGAACAGTGTGAAAGCAGGGAGTGTCAAGGAGTGAGCGCTGATACCTTTACAGGGTTTTTAAGGGGAAGCTTCATACAAGGGTGACATTATAGCTAAGGACTAGGATAGGATGGACTATGGCTGGAATGCCTCAGTACTAAAAGTGGGAACCCAGCCCTTGGATAAAGTGACTTAGTTACTTTTCTAGCTGCTGAGTCAAAATACCCGATGCCTAAAGTTAAGGGAAGAAAGGTTTATGAAGCTCACTGTTTGTGGAGCTGCCAGTCCATATTCAGCTGGTTCCAAGGCAGGATGGCCCACAGCTGAGTGACAACAGTTCATAGTGGCTTAAAACAGAAAAAGCAAGAAAAAAGGGAGAGACAAGACTCTTTCCATCCTTTATATTATATTCAGACTATCCATCCTAGGGTGGGTGGGGCTGTGTCAAATCAATCGGACTAATTACCTAATCACACATTCTTAATCCCAGCATCACACACTCTCCATGCAGCCACTTCTGCAGTCAAATGCTCTGCCCCTGAGTTACACCCTCAAACCACTTCTGAAAGAAGCCCTACCACCATATAAGGCTTTGGGAGGACATAAATCATAACAAGTAGAGAAAGGGAATCAAGGGGAACAGATTTTAAAGGGCATCACAAGCCAGAGTGAAGCACTTTGGCCTTTAAGAGCAATAACACTGGAAACAAAGGATGCATTTGCTTTGAGGAAAGGTTTGGTGTGAGTCACCAATTGAATCACTCCTGTTGCTATGCTAGAGACTAGTGGTGAGGAACCCGTGGCACACATGCTGCAGCAGGTTATTTGTACCATTGCAAGCTCTGAAAGGTTTGTGATCACTTCTGTGTTAAGAATAAAAATAACTTATCCTCAGGGAATAATTATGATAATCTGAAGTTCATCTTGGATAATCCAAGAAAGAATGGATGGGGTCATGAATCACAGGGTGGCAATAAACTGTGAGAGCAGTCTAGAGTTTTGGAGGTAGGGAACACAGAATTTGCTGTCAGATAAGATGAGAAGGTATTAGTGGACAAAGAAGTTAAAAAAAGGCTCCAAGACCTTTGATTAGAGCAATACAAATTGGAGTTGCCATTAATAGAGACAGGAAAGACCACAGGACAATGTCACTTGAATATGGAGTGGGGATAGTGGAAAAGCAGAAGGTTTAGGTAACTTGAATTGGAAACACCTATGAAACTTCCAAATGGAGATGCTTGGAAGGTAGTTAGGTGATTACATTTGGGGCACACAAAGGAGCTCTAGACTGAAGGTTTGAATTGTAGATCTATTTGCAGATAGATTATATCTGAGCTATAGAGAACTGATGAAATTATAAAGGAGGAGAACCTAGAAACGGTAAGATAACACATAGTGATAATGCGGTCCTTTAGGCATGAATCTCAGCCCAGACTAGTACATCTTCTATTGCCCTTTTTTCAGCACTATTGTCTCATTCACTATACTGTGCTTAATCCATATCATCATCTTAAAATATACTATTTTCTATATTTATTCTTGCCGTTGTTCCTTGTTGTGCCCCTCTTATTGGCCCATCCCTGTCTCTCCTAAATTTAACAGGGTTGTTTGTATCTTTTGTTTACTAATAAATATTTTTTAATAAAAAGAAATGGCTATTTTATTAATTTCTTTCTTGAAAGTCTTTTGCCCTTAAAACTCTACTTTTAAAGGTCAATGTATCAGGAAGCACTAAACAGTACCAGCTTCATATTAGCTGACAGTTCACATCTTTGAAAGCAGGTTTGATCAAGATGCTGAAAAGAGTGGAACTGAGGACATGCACCTCGTCAGGAGGAGTCAGTGGAGGAAAAAAAATAATATTCAGGAGAATGAACATCATGCTGGAGAACTATTTCTTAGAGTGTGTCCTGATATGTTTTGGAATAATGAAAGGCATGGAAAGAATAAGCTGTGTTTTATCTTTGGTACTAATCTTAGCTGGGATAATTTCGCTAATAATTTCAACACTGACTTAGTTCAGAATAAATTTGGGCATAACATCAATTATTGCTAATAAATATTTCTTCTGTGTTAGCTTTGTTGTAAAAGTATACTAGGTATTTCAAAAACAAAAGTGAATAAGATGGACAATGTTCAATGGGGATCTGGTGACTTAAATAATAAAGAATTGACACAGACAGGAGGGTCTAATGGTACAATCAACAAGGTCTGCAGAGATGATGTGCATCAAGGTGAGACTTGTAGGTTGACAAGATTGATTTTTGTAGTCACACGCCTTTTCTAGATTTTTGTTTTTGTTTTTGTTTATGGTCATGCAGATCCTGGCAGTTTATAATTCCCTCTTACCAGACACAGAAAAGCCATAGAGAAACACACTGGATACGAAAGCCAAAGCTTTGCCATGCCACTGTTTCAAAAGCATTTACTGAATGCCAATCAGGTTAAACACTGAGCACCAGAAATACTAGGTTGAATAATTCATGGGTGCTGCTCTTAAAGCACTTAGGATATAGAACGGTGGTTCTCAAACCTGAAGGTAAACACAAATCATCTGGAGAGCTTGTTAAAATATGGAGTGCTTGTTCCTGCCCAAGGATGGATTCCTCAGAGCTGGTCCCATCTTTTCCATTTTAGGGTACTTTCAAGGGAGGGGATGATGGCTGTCTGCTTGTCAATTTGGAAACCACTGATCTGTAGACAAAACAGACATTTGAGTAGATCAGAGGTTGCAAATCATTGTGATGAGTAAGTGGAGGAGGAGTTGAAGTTTATGATGGCCCCATTTGAGATTTGGAAATGAAAAGTACAGAACACAAATCCAACTTTGCTCTACATTCCTGGGGAGTCTCTGCTGATAAATAACAGGCTTCCTCAATAATTTATCTTACTACCCAGCTATTAAATCAGGGTTTTCTGTGATGTCTTTCATCTAAAGACATTTCATGTTTGCTGTTAATACTCAACATCTTAGCCATTCATTAAGTGAATCTGTTTCATGATTGATGTTATTAAAAGAAAAAGATGAATTTTGTTCATGATGGTAGAAGGTAACTGAAGTAGAAAATTAGAGATCTAATAAAATCCACCGATTACTCCAAGTCAAGTGGATAGTAGAATCTGAAAGAATGATTGATTTATGCTTTTAAAGCCAAAGAAAAGTTGAAATAAAAATATGCAACCACTGTACCTTTCACGGGTCAATAATGTTGATGTCCAAATAGTTAAAATATTTCTTCATGTATCTTTCCATATATAACACAGTTTGGTGTAAGAGTACCGTCAACATGAGTCATGAACCATGGATTACAGAGGTTGCAGTATGGTGAGACGGAAAAGAGGACCAAGCAACACCCACTCATTTATGCAAAACCTGTTTTAAATAGATAAATAGACACTGTGTTATATGCAATGAATACCATTAACAAATAAGTCAGAATATATATCTAGGGAGAAAGCACTCATGTCATTCCCATTATGCATACAGGTACACTGAGACACAGAAGCTCTGAGTGACTTCCTCAAAGCCATGGAGTTAGACCGCAGTGGACTCCAACCCAGGAGTCTGTGCTTGTTGCTACAAGGACTTGAAGTAACAACTATCATCTCCCAGCTTCCGTGGATAGGGATTAGCATGGCTTACTGAAGTGTATCTAGCTCACAGTCTCTCTGATGAGGCTGCTGTAGAGTTGGCTTGGGGAGGACCTGCCTCCAAGCTCATTTTGGTGGCTGTTAGAAATTTTTGGTTTCTTCAGTATTGCTAAGCCAAGGGCCTTGATTATTCTGAAGGATGTTGGCCAAAGGATTTCCCCCAAGTTATTTTGGCATGTAGACCTTGTCAGGGACAGCTTGCAAATGATTGCTGGATTTTATCAAAGCTAGAAAATGAGTGAGCAACCCTAGACAAAACCACTGACTGAACCCTAATGTTAGCAATGACATCTTATAACTTCTGCCATATTTTGTTAATTGGATACAAGTAGTGAGTCTGGCTCACACTTAGAAGCAAACAAAGATGTGAGTCCTAAGAGGGAAGGGTCACTGGGGCTACCCAAGAGACTGCTTCGCAATGTGGTCTCTCACTTTGTTCAGTGGACTTGGGATGGTTTCCTGACCAGGAAATGAGGAGCTGCTTTGACAAGCTTTCTGGTTCCTGAAAAAAGTCACAAAAAAGAGAGCTGAAGAGGTGGAGTTCCAGATATTCTTAGCTAAACTCTCCGCGCACTTGGCTTCCATCTGATAGAAACATATCAGCAGGGATGGAAGGTGAGCATAGTGTGTCTGAACTGCTGAGTGTGTTCCAGTATTCAAAAGTCAGATCTACTAGGGACTCACTGAGGTCCTGTGAATCCTGCAGAAAAGCCACAGAGCCTGAATTTAAATAGAGGAGAAGGTGAGTCATATCTGCCCCAGAAGAAGGAGGGCTTCTCCTGCCATTCTGGCTTCCTTGTGGACAGGTGTATCATCTCAAGTCACATGCATTTGTTTCTCAGAATTTGCATTTGCAATTTTATCCTTATTCTCTACAGAATAAAGGAGGCATACACCTAAAATGTGATTCTCTACTGAGAGTTGGGTGGATTTGCTAGGACTTCTTAAGAAGGCTTTGTTAGCCTTGATAGCTGGCTCTTCTTACCATCTGGCCTCCTTGGCAGGGTCTGGACACTTCTTCAGTCATATCCTTGGATAAATAGAGGGAGGCACTATGAAAACACCTTCCTTATTTCTAGATAAGCTCAGTGAGCACACAAGACATTATTTCATCAAATACTTTCAAAAATTAAAGCCAGAATTATCACCTAGGAAATGAAGGGCATGAGATTGGAGAGATTAAGTCATTTGTTCAAGATCACATAACTCTGTATGGGAAAGGAGCCCATGCCTGATGAGGTCTGGCTAAGGAGCTGCTGGCTTGTGGTACATATTTATTCCCAGAGAATAAATAATTGCAAATGCAACAGACAGACAAGTGGACAAAAAGAGAGCACCTTGCATCCTTCAGTTGCTGTGTGCAGGGCTGTACTCCCCTCCTGCAGACTGTGATCCTCTTTACATATGGAATTTCAACCAATTAGCCTCTGCTCTTAATTTTAATAAAGCCTAAAACTTTAACAATCTTCTCCGTGGTACATCTGTGGTTTTTAACGTATCAAGTGAGGTTTTCACCATTACATTTAGGAAAAACAAGAAAATCCAAAATGTCCTTCCTGAAGCTGTTCAATTGGGGGTTGAGTGCATACTGCTACTTTGCATGTTGGGGCTGCTGCTGTGGCTATGATTTGTAGCTGTACAGGGTCTTATGGCAGTGGGAGCCTGGCTCACCCAAGTTTGAATCTTGCAGAAAAGCCACAGAGCCTGAATTTAAATAGAGGAGAAGGTGAGTCATATCTGCCCCAGAAGAGGGAGGGCTTCTCCTGCCATTCTGGTTTCCTTGTGGACAGGTGTATCATCTCAAGTCACATGCATTTGTGTGACTTGGATGGGTTAATAAAACTTCAATTTCTTTATGTGAAAAATGAAGTTAAAATTGTCCCCCAGTGTATGGCATTTAGGAAGTTGAAATACTTGACTAAAGAAAGTTTGGGTCTGGTAAGATAGCACAGTGGACTACGCACCTGCTTAGGCAAGCACAGGGACCGGGGTTTGGTCCCTGGCACCACATGAGCTGGCCCCACCTTCAGGCACACTGAGCTGGCCACTGAGACTGGGCATGGTGGCGCACCCCTATAATCTCAGCCTTAGGGACACTGAAAGCAGGAGGATCACTATGAGTCTGAGCTGCATAGTGAGACCCTGTACCAAATGCATAATTTTTTTTAAAAAGTTGGTTATTTTCACTGTAGTAAGGACAAATATTTAATACTCCTGAGAGTTTACATAGATCTGCATCAAACAGAAGTGCCCAAACTGTGTTATGCTCTTACATATTTTTATAATTTTGATAGAAATTGTTTAAAATTGGTCTCAGTGTAAACTATCAATAATATGCTTTCACTCTGGAATTTATTTCCTTAAGATGACTATACCCCAACCATGGCGGGACTCAACTGAGGACCAACACTACAGAAGTTTCCAGAATTCCATAATGGAAGGCAAGGATCACCAAATCAGAATCTGGTAAATTTGTTATAGTTCCTTTGAGAACACTGGCCTGATTCTCTAATATTACTGTACATCACTGTATGATGAAAAATTTCCCTTCATATTTAGATAGGTTTTATCTGTAGTTAAAATTCTAAGGAATATATAAAATCTGTCGATCTACTGATTAAGAAAAAGAATGAAAAATTCAATTGCATGCTACACATAAAAGTAAGTGTTTCAGGGACAGAAAGACCCAAATAATGTCCCATGTGAAAGTTTGACTAGGAGGAAACCAAATGTCCCCCAGGGCTTTTCTTTTTTTTAGCAAGTTGAATGGACATTGATGGATTTGTTTTTCTTTCAGATTAAATTGAACTTCTGATGTGAAAGTAGTTTACCAGCTTCCGATCTTGAAAGCTACATTTTTGTACCTTCACTAAATTTTTCTTTTTTAGATGTCTGAGCCCTAGAACAGCTTGAAAAGTAGTACACTGGGATCAGGAAGATGTAGGAGAAATTATTTATTTAGAAAATTTGAAAGAAAAATTGGTCACGGGCACAACTTACCTTCCTTCCTGTGAGGGGGAGTCTGGCGAGTGGACCTTTCTCCAGGCTTGGACCTTTTCTTTCAGGCTCAAATGTTCAAATATATGCAAAACAGCTTTGCAGCAATATTTCATAACCTGACAAGATAAACATTATCAGGATGGAATGCGAACATTCGTGCACATTAAGTCTGGCCTTTAAAGATGGAAACAGCACGTAGGGTGTTAAGTAGATGGCAACGTTGACTGTTAATTAGATAATGTGCAGAGAACTTGTTTTTATTTTAGCTTCTGTGGACATACTTTCTTCTTTAGGGTAATCTGTTTAAGAAAAAATTCTTATACTAATTTATAGTTTAAGAACATATTTAAATTTCAGGCATTAAAAGATTACCATATGTGGACATGGCAAAGATAGCCATTGAAATGTGAAATGAACGTTATTGTGCGTGCATAGTTATAGCACTGTGAGGGATTATGTTTGAAGATTATTCAAGTGCATAAATTTTTGCCTCCATTCCAGAGTGTAGCAGGAAGCTTATCTGCAGAATAATTTTAGAAGGATTTTTTGTCTTCTTCACTGTTGACACTTGGCGTTGGATACTTGTCCCCCATGGGTACTGACCTATACCTCACCGGAGGATGGCACTTCTGGCACTCTCTCCACGTACCAGTGGCAATAGCCCTCATTTTCCTCTCCACCAAAATAATAAAAGCAAAAAAGCCTCCAGTTATTGGTAAATATTCTCTAAAGACAAACTAATCTAGTTGAAAATCACTATTTTCGAGGAATAGCTACCACATCCAGAATTATTTTTCTCTAGTCTCTTTTTACCATCAACAGGCTACTTAATGACTATTCTTGAGGCACTGGATATTAGTGCCTTATTTACAGTCAAGTATAGATGAAGATCCAAGGTTATGTCTAAGGCTGGTATGCGAGACACCTGGGAAGCAGATGGAGGGGGCAGGCAGGATCAGTGTCCCAAATGACAGAGTGTCAAATTTCTCCTCTCTCTGTCTCTCTCTCTCTCTGTCTCTCTGTTTCTCTGTCTGTCTGTCTGTCTATGTGTTTCTCTGTCTGTCTGTCTGTCTGTCTCTCTCTCTCTCTCTGTCTCTCTCTCTCTCTCTCTCTCTCT
>NDGM011233969.1:0-11672 GCA_002564305.1 Octomys mimax | reverse complement strand
AGCGCTTCCCTGGCAAGCGCAAGGGCCTGAGTTCAATCCCTGGTTCTGCCAAAAAATAAAAAATTAAAATTAAAAAAACATAAGCAATTTTAATCATGCCATCAGTATATTTCTTTCCTACTCTGTAACTCGCAAATAATAGATGCTCAACAAAAGGTTACTATTATGTAATTTTTCTATTATCATGTTCCTCAATCCTTAGAACTACATCATAATCAAGTAAGTGTGCATATTGGTCATACTCATTTTGTGAATAGGTTAACAATGACAGCTCAAAGAATTTAAGGACCATGTGCTAAATATTGGAGCTACAAATGGAAAAGGCTTAATGATTCTCATGCTAATTATATTGTGCAAACCTCCTGTCCTTTACCAAATGTTTCCATAAAGGCATTGTTATTGTTTGTGTCTAGTTGTCCTCCTAAAGCCTTATGCAGTCATGGGGCAGGGACTTCTATGGTTTGAGATTAACTCATGATCAAGGAGGGGATTATGGGTGTGAGTATTTCCCCCAGTCTGGAGCTGAGAGTCTGAATGCAATTTAAGAGAGAGAGAGACTTCCTCTCTGTTGCCATTGCTGTTTCTGCCACTCCCTTCGCTCTCTGCTCCTTGCTGCCACCATGAACTGCTGCACTCTGCCATGTGCCAGTCTGCCTTGGAGCCAGCTGAGTATAGACTGAATCTTCCAGTAACTTTGAGCTAAATAAACCTGTCTTTCCTTCATTTTGATCATCAGGTATCTGTCCCAGCAACAGGAGAAGAATAACTGAGACAGGCATAATGTATGCAGTGCAAAACATTAGAGAACGTAAAAAAAATCACTGAATGGTAGATAAAATAGCAGTCCCCCCAATATATGCACAACTCAATTCTCACTGCAACATGGCAACATATTATATTAAAGTAATAAATGTAAGTAAGGTTACTAATCTACTGGCCTGAAGTTGGGGAGATTGTCTTCAAATATCTGAGTGGTTTCAATGAAAGCACAAAAGTCCTTATAAGTGAAAGGAAGGGAACAAGAAACAGCCAAAAAACAACAGGGTGAAAGAGACTTAATGGCCTTGGCTGGCTTTGAGGGTGAACAGGTGCTATTAGCCAAGAAGTCGGGGCATCCACAAAATAATAGAAATGAATTTTTCTAGTATTTTTCTAGTGGAGCTGGAAATGATGATGCCTGTTGAAAACTTGATGTTAGCTGCCTGAGACCCATGTTGGATTTCTGACTTTGAGAATTACAAGATAATTTTTTTTTCTATGAAGACAAAGAATTTATGGTAACTCATCACCACAGCTACAGGAGTCTAAAACTGAATGCATTATTAACCCTCCAGAAAATTAACCAGATCATATGAAAACAGCATATGCTCTATTTCTATTGAGCTAATATTGTACAAAATTAATGAGTTTGAGAAACTACTAGCAGAAAAAATTATAACTAAAAGCTTAAACAATTAATACACAAAAATACATTAAGTGGTTTATGTGTAAAGCATTTCATAAAATTCATCAACAGGTTAATTTTATATTCATATTTCCAATAAGAAACATGATCCCAGGAAGCTAAAGTAGCTTAAAACATGTAAAAACATATAGAACTCACACTGATCAAGTGAAGCAGAGTACCACTTTTCTTCCTTGAATTTTTTAGAAACAAAAATAGTATAGAATCTGAAAAAAAAATTGAAAATTAACAATGGTTATATTACATATTGTTATCATCAAATTTGTTGCTTGGATTACTAGATATAAATATATAGGATTGATCAAACAGTTGAACATTAACTCTTCCTCTCAAAAACCTTAATTTTCTTCCATGTCCTTTTTTATTTTTTTAGTTTGTTTTAAAGAGAGTACAAAAGGAACAGATAAGACATTAGAAAGGGTACAGATTTTTAAAAGGACACCTAATATCTGCAATCTGAACAACTACAATGAAGACAATATGCAATATAACAACCACTGTTCAATATCTTCTTTGAAATTTGACAATTGTTTAATGATACTAGTCTTGGCCGGTCCTAAGACAAATTGAACAGCTTAAATGAGACAAATTTGTTACTACACAACTGGAATTCAGAAGTATTAAATGATTAGTAAGTTAGTGAAAATCAATGTGTCACCGTGACTAAATTCTAAGCCCCATGAGAGGACCTCTTTTCTTGTCCTTTTGAGCTTCTAAGGCTGTCTGTACCATTTGCTGCCTTCTCCTTCTCATACACCTCCCTCCCATCTGTTTCCATCTCACTCTGACTCCTTTATTTGATGATGCTTTTCTGCCTATTAAGTCCCCTTGTAGTTTCGCTATGGTCACCAATAGATCCCAGGATAAGCTCTCCAACTCAAGTTCCTCAACTTAATCACTTCCACTAATATTGTTTGGCCACATAAAGTATATACAAATTTATAATTATTTTAAATGACCATACAGTGGTCTACTGTATGAATTTTTCAATCATTCACTGGTTTGCTATTTCTAGCAACTTATTATTATAAATTTTATAAATTACTGAGTGAATGTATAAATAAGTCTTTTTGCAATCAATTTTGCATAGATCTGTGTAATATATATCATGCACATATACATAGTATATATAATGTGTGTGTATGTATGTATGTATTATGTTAAAATACTTTACTGTCAGTGTTACAAAATACCCAGCATCTACAGCATACAGCAGAAAGGGTTTACTTTTTTTTCCCTGATTTTAAGGGACTCAATTCATAATTGGCTGGCTCCAAGGCAGATATATCATGTAAGGACATGCCTGAACACAGATAGTTGGCACATGTATTTGGGAAGACAGGCAGCGAAAAATGCAGCAGAGAAGAATGGAAAAGCGACCATATAAAATGTAATAGTCAAGATCATGCCCCTGCTGCCTATGAAGAAACACTAACAAGTGTGCTTAATCATTCCCTCAGCTGCTCTCAAGCCAATCAAATACACAGTCCAACTTTGTGGTTACATGCACACATAGTAATGATCGAAACCCTCCAGAAATGTTTAGTATGAAAAGGACGACCCCCAGGACCACATGCCACACCAGCCCCAACCCTGGGCACACTGAGCCATCATCTAGTCCAGGAGTGGTGGCACACACCTGGAATCCCAGTGCCTGGAAGCTGAAAACAGGATCACTATGAGTCCAAGCTGTATAGTGAGACCCTGTACCAAATACATAAGAAAAGAAATGAATGATAAAAAATCTTATTTAACATGAGCTCAGTTGCAAACATATACACTTATCATATGTATGCATATAAAATTTCTAAGATGTTCCATACATATATACAACAAAATATTCTCTCAGGCTCATTTTTCATTACTTTCATAGGCAAACAGGAAACAAGTACTTCGATTTCTATTCCCCAAGTCCAAGATTAGATTTGCTTATTCAAATTCATAGAAACTTGTTCTTACATAATATAATTGTTGTTAGTGAGGACAAACATACCCTACTTTTTATATGGACCTTGCATTCTGAAAACTTGCTGAGTTTGTGTGGGCTCCAGGCTTTTAACTTTTTATGTACACAAACATATTCTTGTTCAATAATGAGTTGTAATTTTTTACTGAATAATTATACTTGAATTTATTATTTCCTAACTCTTTAGGTGACGATTTTCAGCACAATATGTCATAGTTTTAAAAAGTCTTCATTATGTATGACCTTTATAATAGTTTTATATTTACTGATGCCTTTTTAGAAAATTTCCTTTTATATTTAACATGTTCAATGTTTTCTTTTATATAAAGGTTGTTGGATGTTGTAAAAATTATTTTGGGAAAATACTTCCAATGAAAAGCTTCTGCAGAACAGAGAACCATTAAAAAAGAGAAACAGACAACTTACCTAAAGTGCGAGATTTTATGAGAAATCTTTATGGTAGTTTGTCAAAATTGACAGAGAGAATATTACTGTTCTTGATGTATTAAAATTAGCTTGTTAATTTGTACTTCTTATTCTTCTCTTATTTGAATCTTGAGATTATGTTTTCGTATTTTGTTGTTCTTATTACTTATCAAAAAGTGCTTTATTTTGTATTTTATCTTTATGTACTAATTGCATGCATTAATGAGGTGAAGTTTGTTAATTCAGCAAATTCACACAACATACAGAGTTGAAATCCATCTTCCCATCCCTTCTATCCACCTTCTAGTTGTTTACCCTTCCCTATCAGTAGGAATCACTTCTACAGACAGGTAGACTTTTTTTCACTTCACTACATGAAAAAGAACATGTGTGTTATGGTACGTTTTATACCCATATGTTCCCCTAAAGCTATATGACCTCATATGAGAGGCTTTGGGTAGTGATTAGATAATCAGGGAATGATTTTTTTCACCCTGATAAGTTTAATGTGATTTGGGTGATTAAGGCTGGTCTATAGAAGTGGCGCATGGGAGTGGACATAGTCAACCTTCTCTCCTTTTAATTTTTTAAAAAGTCTTTTATGAATTTATTTATTTGGTACAGGGTCTCACTATGCAGCTCTGACTCATAGTGATCATCCTGTCTCAGCCTGCCCAGAACTGGGATTACAAGCAGGCACCACCACACCTAGTTGTGGGGCTGGCATGGCATGCCCAGGGTTCTGGGACCAGCATGGAATGTAGTACCAGGTATCAAACTCGTGTCCTTGCACTTGCCATGCAGGTGGTTAGACCACTGAGATATCTCCCCAGGCTTTCTCTCATCATTTGATCCCTGTCTTGGCCCCCGCTCCCCCATGCTGAACTGTTTCTTCCTTTCATGCCACTCTGCCATGCCACTCTGCCTTGGCTCCAGCCAACTACATACTGAAACCTTCACAAACTGAACCAAAATATATCTTTCCTCCTTTAAGTTTTGTGTGTGTGTGTAATTTTGTTCTCCAATGATAAGAAAAGTAAAGCAATATATTTTTCATTCTGTTGTTGTCCAATTTCACTTGATTAGTAGCATCTAGTTCAGCCATTTCACTACAAATGATAAAATTTCATTCTTTTTGTGCTTGCATAATACCCCATTTGCACACGTACCATATTTTCTTTATGCTTCATCCTTTTTGGAGCACCTACATTGATTAAGAATCTTAGCTATTACAAATAGTGCTACAATAAATGTAACATGGTCAATTTTGAAAGCTAATTTCATTTCATTTAGATACAGACCAAGGAGTGGGATCTCTAGATGGTATAGTAAACCTATGCTTAATTGCTAAGGTACATGCACACTGTCTACCATAATGGTTACATCAGTTTGCATCTCCAACAGCAGTGTATAAATCTCCCTTTTCCTCACATCTTAGCAGTATAAAGTTTTCTTTTTCTCCATGTTCTAACTAGGTGGCAGTTATGTTTATTCTTTTTCATAGCAGCAATTCTTAAAGGAGGAAAGGGATATACCATTGTGGTTTTGATTTGTATTTCTCTGATAGTTTGCAATGATATCTATAATTTCATATATTTGTTGTTGCAGAATGAGTCTAGATGTTTCTCTAAAGATTCATGTGCTCATACATGGCACTTTTCACAGGTGGCTGAGTCTAGAGTGAGTGATGTTGGGCTCAAGCTTGTATGATTTCTCAGTTAACCCACTGATTCTTTTGGGATAGTTCTGGGTGTAAATAATGGGAAGGCCCATGCTTGGTGTGAGTGCTTCTTGTCTCAAAAGTCTGTAGCCTGCGTAGAATCTAAAGAACAAAAAAGCTTGCTGCTTTATTGCTTAACTTCTTTCTGCCTTGTGACATTCTGTCTTCTGCCTGCCATGAACTATTCTTCCTCTGCCAAGCCAGAGCCTACCAATTATGGGTTGAAAGCTCTACAAACTGTGAGCCAAATTAACCTTTCCTCCTTTAACTTTGGGAGTTGGATATTTTGTCTCACCAATGAGAAAAGTATCTAAGACATATATTGACCTATATTACATCTTTTTTTTGACAAATGTCTGTTAAGAGCTACGCATTTTTAAATGGACTACATTTTCTGGTATTGAGATTTTGAAAATTTTATACTTTCTGGATGCTAATTCCTCATCAGACATATTGACATCATGTTGTATCACATCATCAAAGCCAGTCAAATTCAAGATCAAGTAGAATATGTCCTGTATATTAGAATATCTCATCTATCCAGCATCATCTATTGGTCTGTAACTTCAGTATTTGTACAAATACATGAAAATAATGCCCATGAGGTTTTATTTCATAATTGTGTCTAACAAAAATTTGCATTTCACATCATTTGTGACACTTCAGTTTACTGTCTATGTTTCTAATTCTGTCTGTTATAATAAACTAGGTTCTGCTAAAAAAATAAATGGCCCAACTCCAAAATCTATATGTTTATTGAGATAGGAGATTTAGATATGTCAATGCTGGCTGGGGATGTAAGTATTACCTGTTAATGAAAAGATCTCAGACACAGACAAAACAGTTCACAAAGCCCTGCATGTGGACTTCTTACAAAACACTTGAGCAGTTTTTTAAATAAGGTACCCTACATCTGACATCAGCTTGAGATGTGGAATCCAAGCTTGGCCTTTGGGGAATCATAAGTACATATTTTCATGGATTTCTGCGAGATTTAAATAGCGTTAAAGGGCATGCCCAACCATGAAATGTTTAGCATCCTAAATTTCCAGAATAGACACACTGCATTTCATGGATCCAGAGTGTACTTTTATTTTTGCTTTTACCTTCTTTTTCTCTTTACTTGGCCCAAGCTAGTTCTGCAAAGCCATTTTTTCCCTTGCACACACTCTTCACTTTTATTTAGTTAAACTTAGTCTTGCTCCTTTCATCCAATTTTTTTGAGAAAAGAAGAACCTGGAGTCCAACTCCAGAGGGAGAGGCTAGCAACCCAGCAACATTTAATTGGTGAGCCACTTTAAGAAACAAAGTACCTCAAAATAATAACACTTGAAAAGTTGATTTCTCATTCACACAATATATTTCTAATAAGGTGGATATGACACTCTGAGCTACTATGTCAACTTAATGTTGGTTTCACCTACTGAACAATTAATTACAAAACCTATGTCTCAAGAATTTTGGTTACAGTGACAAGAGGAAACACTGACTTTGTATTATCATATCAAAGTTAGTAATGTTTCTTCGATCTATTCTTTATTTTTGGACATATTAATTATATAGAATAATGAGCTTTTGTGACATTTTTATGCATACATAGAATATATTTGATTAAATGACAGATACTGATTCCCAATCACATTTCTTTGACCACATAAACTCATTAGAAAACTCCTAAGTTAAACAGGGGAGGAGTATAAGTTTGGAACTGGAAAAATAGGATTTGAAATTATGATTTTAAACTAGATAAAACAATTATATGATTTTAATCCCTATTATTAGTAAACAGAGACTACAATACTCAATTTTTACCATATTTTATTACATACAATTTACTATACTGGGGAGTCATAATAGCAATAGAAAACAAAGAAATAGAGGAAAAGAACTCAGGCTCCAGAGTAGATGTGCTGAGAATTAAGTCCTGTCCTTGTAACTAAAGAGCTGTTAGGGTTTTTTTTATTATTTATACTGTATGTACAATCTAATTCTAATTTTATAACACAAGGAATATAAGACTAATATCTACCTTTCAGTACCATTAGGAGTTTCAAACTAATTCATAATATTTGAGAGGAACAAGAAAGTTAACTCTTTCATAAGGTGAAAATGATGAGATGATCTAGAATAATATAAAAATTAGTCTTGCATACAAGAAAAGTTAGAACCAGAAATTATCTTATGTAATTAACTTATCCTGGTGGTATATGCAATGATTAAAAACTGAGCTTCTTCACCATCCATGTTTGGTCATACAATTAATTGTTCAAATTGGTAACGTTTTTGAGTTTAATTATACTGTAATTAACTTTTTAACTGTACTGCAGTAACAGGTATATAAACAAGAACTCTGCTGGATGTATAAAATCATACAACTGTTTTCTCTAACCTCAAATCATATAATCACTTTGTCTGATTTCATCTTCATTTTATAAGGCAAACTACCATGACATTTTCTTAGAATAAATTTTTCATTTGCAGGTATATTAATTTATAAGTTCCCCCATTGTTGCTTCCTTTCTGAGTGAACTTTGTATAAATATAGTTTACTTTTTCTTGTGAGAGAGAGATACAATTTTTGCCTTTTGTTAAAATAAGTGTGCATACTAGAATATATGTATTAAAGGTTTTAGATATGGAGTTCTATAGATGAGTTTGGTTCAAGGCTATATCATGTAAATAGATCGTTAACCTTAGCAAATTTAATCATTGTGTAGATAATTTTCCCTACCTGCAAAATGAATTTGTTTGAATGTTGAGTTTATAAGAAGAATGTGTGACATATAAGAATTAATTACCTGCTTTTCTTTTTTCTTTTTGTTATTATAATTTACAAATGATCTTTTTAAAACAGGTTTTTGATATAATTTGTGTGTGGGAAAACTCATTTGATCATCAGATACTTAACAACAAAAGTTGATTTTTTTCAGTTTCTCAGTGCTTTGGAATCAAGCCAATTCAAGTTTGAATTATGATTCATCTACCAATTGCTCATATATCCTTGAGAAAGTTACTTTGTAGTCCTACAACCTCAGTATTGTCAATTACAAAATACCAATTATGCTAGTATATGAATTATAGTAAAATTGTAGTATTTAAACATCATTAACAGGGGACCGGCAAGATAGCAAAGAGGACAAAAGTACCTGCTTAGGCAAGTGCAGGGACCAAGGTTTGATCCCCGGGACCACATGCCTCTCCAGCCCCACCCCCAAGGCAGGCTGAGCCATCCAGAGTCTCGGTGTAGAGGCATATACCTGTAATCCCAGTGCTGGGGAGGCTGAAAGCAGGAGAATCACCACGTGTCCAAGCTAGTGAGACCCTGCAACAAATAAATTGAAAAAATAATAGTGAGACCCTGCAACAACCCAATACATTAAATAATAATAATAATAATCATTAGCAGAAGAAATCTCCATAGGACCTTGAAGAGCAGACACCCAATAAATAAGTCTTATTATTATTTAAATTGTTTTATTTTTATAGATTGTCAATCACTATAATTTAGTTGAATTAAAAAGGGAAGGGAGTTATCAAAGTTAAAATATTAAGAATGTGTTCGAATAACCTTATCAAAATCTCAACTCTCAGATGTATGGCTTTCATATTCATATTTATTTGTACTACTACACATCCAGAAATACAATTTGTGGCTTGCCCATGTTAGTGTACTTTATCACATTTCATCTCACAGATGTTGAGAGTACAGTGGTGTGGCCAGAGGCTGTGGAGAATAGGAAAGAGGGATGGATGTGGGTATATATGAGCAATGACTATTATGTCACACTTAGATAGACATAAGAAGTCCTGGTACAGTATTGCATAGTATGGTAACCATAGGTAATAACCTGCTACATAATTTTGATTGTTAAATGAATGGTTTTTGAAAGCTTTTAACTTAAAACTAGTAATAAATGTTGTAATAGACATATGTTTTCCATGACTTCAAAATTATATAATATAACATATACACATAGAAAAATATCAGAGGGCACCCATAAATATATATGTTTAATGAGCCATATAATGATTTAAATTAAAATATTTTGAATAAGTGAAATTAGACAAATACAAAAATTGACTCTTGCAAGCCTCTTACTCACAATAAGTTAGTACATTGTTGTTTACTCTTGCACACACAATAATTTTTTTGCCTTCTTTACTTTTTGTAAAGTTCATCCATAATGTAAAATTATGATTTAGAAATACAAACCACAATATATATTCTGAAAACTGCGAATCCATTTGTAATCCTGTATGTAAAAATAATTCACTTTCAACTAGATTTCTATTCTCTGAATATTTTAGCAACAGTAGTGAGATAATGAGAACTTAACTAGGAATTATAAATACTTGAAACGTGCATTTAAAACATTGGAGTACAAGTAAAGGTCAGTGAATGAGATCACTAACAAATTTCCATTATTTTACAATGACCTCTATGAATATTCCTTTTAAGTTTGCTTTTGAGCATTTAAATTTTTCCTATGGAGATTGTAGTTTCTCATTATATGAATAGCATATGTGTCATTGTAAACGATGAAAACTCATTCAGAGGAAGATGTCTACAGTGACATCATAATGGGACTCAGCCTTCAAATGTTGTGACAAATATGAGCACTTTGGAAGTGTGTATTGTTCCTAAAGCAGGGCATGCCTATATGTTGGCAGGTATGAACATATATATGTCCCATTCCATTCTGCATGTAAAAATCAACTTCAGATTTAGACTTTGACAATGCAATAGTACACTTTACTACTGAATTTATAATTATTGGTTTGGTACATAAAAATTCAACTGCCTATATATTCTTAGAAGCATATGGTTTTTTGGCTGATTATATAATGCTGCTTATGAATTTGCATATATATATATATATATATATATATATATATATATATATATATAGTGGCTTTGGCAAGAAAATATATTTCTCTTACCAACCTGCCTAAGAATTGAAGTTCTGTTCCTGACCTAGACTGGAGTTTTGCCCAGTGTACATTTAAGTGGCCTACGTGTAAAATTAATTAACTACCAAATTTCAACACAAATCCTAGTCTTTCATATTCCTAATTCTTATCAAATTTAACATTCAAAAAGTCTCAGTAAGTTTCATGATTCATTATGACTATAATTTTCCTGTATCTTTATATCTAAATTTAGATATTGACTAAAATACAGTCATTAATTATGGGCTCCCGATTATTGATATTACCATTTACTTGATTAGTTTAAGTAAGACTTCATTATAAACTTAGTTTAGGCATTAGAAAATGCACTTGCATTATTCAAAGGGCTTCTACATTTTTGTTCCAGTTTAATCTGTCAAATATGTGCTCCATACCAAGTCCTAGAGAAATTGCAAGTCCTGGCCATGACTGTTCTGATTAACGTGTTGCAGGAGATATTAATGAATATTTCATGGGAGCAGAGAGTCTTACAATTTCTAATTGAAAACATAATTTCTTGAAAGATAAAGAAATGATACATTAGCAACTGATGGCCTTTTTAGAGGTTGCTACAGAACACAGTTGCCATTAACATTTATGTCCCTGGGCTATTAATTGGAGTAAATGAGACTGTCATTTATTCAAATGATTATTGAATATCAATTATATGGCAGATACTGTTCTCAGGATTAAGGGTATAATGAGAAATTAGATAAAATCAAAATTTTGGGAGTATATCTACCAAAGTTAAGATTCCATTGGTTTAAAATATTGTACATTTCGTGTTTTAAAGAATCTAATTCAAATCATTTGATTTTAAGGCAGTTTTGCTTCCACTCCAACTGGGGATAAAGTTCCCCTTACACAAGGAAAGGATAATTACTTACAAACCAATGAATGCAAAAAAACACACAACATACATTCGAAAACTAAAGTCTTAAAATTTTAGAATTCATTCAAATTTAAATTTCTTATCCAACTCTTGCTTCTGCTAATCTATGTTTTACTTTTATTCCTGCTTTCTCTCCCTCTTCACCAGTATGTGTGTAAACATGTCAACCAACAAACAGCTTTAACACCCTTTATGTGTTCTAGAGAATTCCAAATGTTACAAAATTGTTCAGCTGCATGTCTTTTGGACTCTG
>NDGM011233960.1:0-11428 GCA_002564305.1 Octomys mimax | reverse complement strand
CTGATCTAGTAGTGAGACCCTGAACACCCTGTAGACCCTTCCCTAAAAATACAAAAAAAATTAATAGATAAAATAAAAATTAGCCCAAACTTATATTCCTGGACCCAGGCAGGGTGGCGCTTGGTCTCTGATCTGCTTGGCTTTTGATTTCACCTAGATTCCCCTGTGGGAATTAGAGGTGAGTGATGGTTATTAACTGAGATTGTTTTTCTGTGGATGACTAATGTTTTCTCTTGAGTTGCAGTTTATAGATTAACATCTCTTTACCATTTGTGATAATCAGCATATGAGAAATCCAAAGTAAGATTGAACCAGAATGAATGTAACTAGATTTTAGTTTTTGATTTATGCATTTGCACTTGGCAGGTTCCTCTTTAACTTGAGTTTATAGAAACTTTAGAGTCAGTATGCATGTTTTATCATGAAGTACAGTTCACTTTGGAGTTCCAGTCACCCAGGGCTGCTGTGGGCTCCTTGTCACCCTGGCTCTTACATAGTGTTCTCCTCTGAGTCCTTCTCCACGTGCTGTCTCCAAGGTGCTGCCACCCAGCTCTTGGTCCTCAGCCCTTTCCTGACCTCTGTCCTTTCCTTATTGAATTTCATCTAGACCTGGTGGTCTACTCATTGATGTGCTCATTTTGTTCAGTCTGGACTTGAAACCAGCACATCTCATTGTTTCTTGGGAGTATAGCATCTTCTTTTTTGACTCATGAAATACATGTAGTAACTTCTTAATAAAGTGTTCTTATAGGCACTGAGGACACAGCAAGGGAAAGACTTAACGTTACTTACCTACTCATAACTTATCAAAGTGAAACTTTGTTCCCTGCTTATGAAGCCTGTTCTCCATTTGCTTCCATTTAGTAAATGAGGCTCCACCTCTCCAGCTGTCTCAGCTGAAGTCCTAGGAGTTCCCATTACGGCTCCCTCTATCTCAGCTCTCTGGCCATGGAGAAACTCTGTCAATCCTATCTTAACATTTCTCCCAGTGAACGCCCATTCTCCCCAAAGCTACTGCACCTCTGACTAGCCGAGGAAGACCTCCGGCATCTGACGGCCAAGCAATCGCAGTAGATGCCTGCCTTCCCCTTCCTGCACTTCATCTTCATGATTTGCGCCCTTGTACAAGAGATGGTGAAATGCTGGACCCAACCACTTCCAGGTGAAAACTACTGTCCTTCCAAAGCCATGTGGGATACAAGCTGGACTGTATGCATGGTCTGCGTGGAAGTCTTCTGGACAGCTGCACTCCAGAGAGACACATCTCCAAATCTGTGTCATTCTTTTCTTATCCCCTTCCCTGCTACCCTGTTAGTCTTTGTGCTGGCTCTCAAACGTTCCAGCACTCTCTCACACTCTGATAGTTCCTCACGTAATGGTTCGGGCCGCATATTCCTCCTTTCCCCACTTACTGCTTGACTCTTGCTCAACTCTGAAGTTGTGGTGCACTCCAGAGAGTCCTACTTTGAGTGCGCTTTTCATCTGGTATGTGTACTTCATTCTTTATAGAACTTGCCGCATTGGCGATTATTTCACAGATGTTTTTGGTTTAAGTATTCTAAAATCTCTTTCCTCAGTAGAATCTACATCAACTGCAGACAGGTAGCACAGCACCTCACTGACCCAGAGTGGTGACTTGTCATGCCTGGCAGGTAGAAGACTCACAATTAATACTTGCAGATGGACTGAATGATTATTTGTCATCTGAGAGGCAAGGCTCTTGGGACTCCTCCTCAAATTTAATCAAATATCGTAAAACAAGGAATTGATTGTTTTTCTTGAATTAAACATGAATAATAACCTACTCTATTGTATTTTTAACACTGATGAGCTAATTCAAGTTACACACAAAACAGTTTTTCTCTGAGTACACAGTCAATAAATGTGGGCGTTGTTCCTTTTTGGGACTCAGGGTCTCATGAAAAAGTGCAGAGGAAGCTGTCTTGGATGATTTCTGGATTTTCATGTAGTTTGTCCTTTGTTCATGACATTGGAATTAGTTGTAGCTTCCAGTAGATTCTGAGCCCTTCTTCATGCTGGACTCCTTGGAGAAAAGTGCGGTGTGAGACTTGGAGAAGCAGCTGGTTGTGGAGACAGACAAGTGCAGACCTGGCTGAAGGGAGACAACGAGAACGCAGCAGCACTAGGTAACAGCGTGGAAGTGCGTACGCTCCTCAGAAGTCCAAGCGAAAGCGATGAACATTTCCTCTGAGCTAAGAGGAGGCTTCATGGTGGTGGCAACACTCTTGTTGGGCTTTGGGAATAAAATAACTTCAACATGAGAAAAAGAAAAGAAAGACAATAGAAAAGAAGCAGCCCAATCTAGCATCCTTCATAGACTCACAGCTGTCCTGGACCCTACCAGACATTTAATCCCATAGTCTGGTGCTCAAGGATTCCTCACTTTCTTTTTGCTGCTGTCCTCTGGTTGCTTGTTCTAGGCAAGAGACCTGAATCTGAGAAGTGGCATGTTTTTCCTAATGGTGGTCAACTGACAGTGATGAGAAGATTTTTGGATCTGGGCTTTTGAGCTCAGTTCTGTGCTACCTGCTCCTTATAGACTCTAGGAAGAGGCCCTAGGTCTCTCATTTGATCACCTTCCACCAGCTGAGCCACTTCCTAGTATTGTGCTGGTCCTGAAGGGTTGATCCTGTCTCCTCACACCCTATGGGGGCAAACTTCAAGTTTTCCAGTGGCCTCTAGAGTGTGCGAGATGTCCAAGATGCCCGGGCTGGGCTCAGAGACTTCAAAGTAGATTGGGGGGAACTCTCTGCATGGGTGGTCATGCCACAGAGCCCACTTTCTACAACACTGTGTGTACCACAAGAGCATTTCTTCCAGAATGGACTCACATTAGCTGGTAGAAACCTCTCTCATTTGGCTCATAACCAAGTATTTACAAGAGGTTAGGCCTGGCCAAGTGCCCATGGTCTCAGAGAGGAGGGGCAGCCTCAAAGATGACACGTGGGGCTGCTTCTGGTTGTCAGCATCCAGAACTGAAGGAAGCTATTGCCTGGGTCTCAAGCCAATGATTTTTGTCACAATACATTATGTTGGCACTAGGAAGAGGCTGGGGCTTCCAGGAGGATGAGGCAAACCAGATGTCATAGCTCCCTGCAGTAACAGAAGGGTCCGAGAGACCTTTCTCCTAGGTATGCACATCCTGCGCCATGACTGCCCAAATCCTCTTGCTACCCAACCTCCTACCTCCATAAACAGCTGGTTCTTTTTTAAAAATATATTTAGTATGAGGTCTACAGGGTCTCACTACACAGATTGACTTATAGTGATCCTCTTTTTCTCAGCCTTCCAAGTGCTGGGATTACAGACAAGTACACCACCATGCCCAGTCTCCATTGCCATCTCAATGTGCCCTATGGGTGGGGCCTGCACAGCAGGCTGGGGATCGAACACCTGGCCTCTGTGTCTGCCTAAGCAGGCGCTTTAATCCACTGAGCTATCTGGCTGGCCCTCACAGCTGGTTCTAAGGATCCATGACTACACAAACCACTGACTGAAAATATTGTCCAAATTCTTCATCTGTGCTAAATGTTGCAGACATTCTCTTTCCATTGTTGCCTAAACATCACAGTGCCTAAACATCTCCGATGTTTATACCATACTAAGAGCTGTAAGTAACAAAGAGCTGATGCAAAGTAGGCAGGAGGCTGTGTGAAAGATCTGTGCAAATACTGCTCCACCTTCTATGGGTGGCAGTGGCAGGGGCGTCCTGTGGCACCCACGGTGGGCTCCACCTAGGCAGGACTGCGTAGACTCTAGCTTCTCACTAAATATCCAGGTTGAATTAGCAAGGGAGGTGCAGTGTGCACTGCAACAAATATGACTGCCTTCTTCACAGGGACTCGGTCATAATGCAGAGTTTGGGAGGCTGAGAAGACTTGGATTTCTGTATATAACAGAAGGCCAGGCACCCAAGGACTCCCTCTGCCTAGTGGGGGAGGCTGGGACCAGGGCTGGGCTCTCAGAGGACCTTCCAGGAGAGAGAGAGAGACATCTGACCTGGAACCTTGGGGACTGCAGCTGGTAACCAGTGTGTGCTGACTCATGAGGCTGCTCCTGGTTGAAGATGCTCCACCGGCACTTGGCCAGTGACTTTTTTGCTTGTTTGTTTGGCAAAGGATCTGGCTGTGTGGCCAGGCTGGCCTCAAGCTCACGTTGATCCTTTTGCCCTGCCCCCTGAGTGCAGGGATGACAGGCGTTTGCCTCCACACCGGGAAGCTAGGATTTAACTTTGCACCTTTCCTGGTGGGCCAACATGGCTGCCTCCTCCTAGTTTGGCTTTTGGTTCTTTTCTTGGTGCCCTGGGGAAGGACCACTGTACAGGGACAGTCCACGAGGACTGAGGGACAAGACTGGGAGCAGATGGGAGGAGAAAGTGGTGGGACCAAGGATGGAGAGGAAGAGGAGGCCACCAGGGGTACTCCTGGTTCAGAAGCCCACAGACGCATTCGAGAAGATTCCGAGGCCCCAGAGAACCTGCAAGGGGACGCGAGGCTGCGCTGCAGGCGGAAGGAGGAGGCGGAAGGGACTGGTGTTCCCCCAAGTTAAGCACAAGGAGTCTCCGAGGCCAGGAGGCCCGCAGCTCAGCTAGCGTAGACTCCACAAGCGCGGCGGAAGCAGGGAGCCCGCGCTTGCCCCTGCAGGCCCCGGCGCTGGGTGCTGGCCCCTTCCCAGACTCCCTCCAGCCCCCAGCACCCTAGATCTCGCATCTTTCTAGCGCAGTTATACACCTCATGCCCGCGACCCTGTGCAGCGGGATTAGTTGTTGTAGGCTCTGAGCCCCTGCCACCCACAAGTAGAAGACGAGAGAGTGAGGTGCCTTCAGGCTGGCGGGAAGGGGTGAAGAAGCACGCGTGGTTTCCTGGACTTGGGGAAATAACCGGCCCTGACAAAAGACACAGCTCCGCTCTTCACGAGGCTCGCGTGCCGTCTCGCGCGTGCATTTATTCAGCCACTGGTCTCCCACCCAGCCCTCCGTGGCCTCCAGCCCCAGCGTGCCCGCCAGCACCGAGTGACGCCTCCCGCTGCAGTCCAGCCTGGCACCTCGGAGGGGCTCTTACCCCTTTCACCCCAAGCCCCCATCTGTCCCTGGGTTCCTCTCTTTGCCTTCCTAATGGCATTTTTTTTTTTATTTCAGAAGAAAACTTATGAAAATTGTTGAAACGCACACTACAAAGCAAAACCTTATTTTTTTTTTTTTTAACATTCGGCAGGAGCTCCTCACCCTCCAACCCCCCAAAAAGGCAGCCATGTCAAAGCCACTGTCTCCCCCTTTGACATTCACGCCGTGCTCAGAGTCAGCTGGGGTCTCGCCTCTGACAAATTTGCATCTCTTTGAATGTGACGCTTGAAAAAAGCCAGAGCCGCTAGATTAAATTTTTTTTTTTTCCGTCGAGAAAATGAGAAAAGCCTCTATCTCTCGGCAGAGTCTACTGGGAAGATCTTTATTCTGATTCTTGTTAGAATTGTTTATCACTCTGACAGGCCAGACTCGGACGAGATAAAGGCTCGGCGGCATCACGGGGCCTGACAGTGGTAGGACACACAGAAAAATGAAAGGAGCAGGAGAAAATATTATTAATAGATGCCGACTCGCTCTGCCTGCGTGGCACGTCAGGGAAGGGAGAGGGAGCCATGGCTTGATTGCAGGCCTATGAAGTTCTGTCCAAAAAAGAAGCTATTTTTCATTAAGTGATAGAAGGGCCTTTTTCATGTTCTTTCCTGAGGAGCTGATAACTTATGCAGTTTATTCTAACCCTGCTGATTTCTGTCAGGGGAAGCAAACTCCTGAAAGATGGCTCCGACTTGTCCTTTTCAGGGAAAGGAGGCTGGCTTGCCAGACACACGAGCAGAGCCCACAGCCCAGGCCCGGCTGGCTCCAGGTCCCCGCACTGCTGCGGCACTTGGGGCGCTTGTGAGCGCAGCCTGCCGGGAGGACGGAAGATGGAGTCCGGGTGGCTGCAGCACTTCCTGCCTCCCCAGGGCCTCCCGGCCAGTCAGTGCCATGCTTCCCCTGCAGGCCGGTGGGTACAAGCCGCTTCAGCAGAAAGCATTCTCCATGTCTCCTGTGTGAGGATTCTTGGGGCCAGGCCACTGCTGACCAGGCTACTCTGATCGAAAGCCATGCAGGGTGTCCTCGCTGATGGAAATTCATTTTCTGCTAATTCTGGAGATTGAAAGTTAAGGTCAAGGTCAGCACCATGGGTTGCTCTGGGATCCCCTCCCCTGGGCTCGCAGATGCCAGCCTCTCGGGGGGTTCTCACCTGGGCTGGCCTCTGCCTGTTCCCCCTTTTACTGCTGTTCTTCTCCTGAGGGTGCCAGGAGGTAGCAGGGGCTGGGAGGCAGTACAGCAGTTGGGGGAAGAAACAATAGAGCCTTCACAGCTGGGCCCTGGTTCTCTCCCGGACCTAGGAGGCAGAATAGGAGTGGGACCTGAGGCCACCCTTGCCTTGCCACGTCCTGAAGGCATCCAGGGACCGGCTTATCAGCCAAGCTTTGGTTCAAGGTTCAAGGCCTTGAGGGAGGCTCAATGGGGCATGGTGGAGAGGAACCTGGGTGTGGATCAGTGCTGGAGTAGGCAGCAGAGACTCAGGCTGTCACTGACCCTCTGGGCCTCAGCTCCTAAGGAAGTGATGGAATTTCTGCTGCTGCCCAAACCACACAGGGATTAGACTGTCACAGATCTGATCTGTCCTAGGGGATGCATGGATTACAGGCAGGGTCACACCTGTGAAGGGCTGGGCCTGCCCAGGGCCTCTGACCAGAGGGAGGCACTGCCGCAGAGCAGCCCGGGGTCACATGTACAGTCTGGGTCCAGCTTTGGCTCGGGTATGCATTGAACAGTTTTGCAAAGGGTCTGTAGCTAGAGGCTGGTGGACCAGTCTAGCTCCCTTTGCAAATAAACCTTGATTTTGATCCTCCTCTTTCCTCCAACTGGGAGCCAGGAACCTGGCAAAGTGCTTTGTGAAGACTTAGCTGTGACTCCTCTTGCATTCAGGACCACAGACTTCCCACCAGCTCACAGCTGGGGCAGGAGCAGGGGAAACGGCAGTTAGGTTGGAGGTAATGGATGTGGTCCACACCTCTGTGCCCTGGGGGTCCATGGAGCTTCTGAAAGCTGGGACATCTGCAAATGAACTTGGGTGTGAGAGTGACACTTGCCTCGCTGGTCCCATTTACTACTTTAGAACATGCTTTGCCCATCTGAACCTCAGTGTCTCTTATGTAAAATGGAAGTGATTATAATGGGAAGAGCTGTGGTTATTCAATAATGTCTATACATCTGTGGCATATGCCTTGGAGAAATACCCAGGTCACAGTTATGGTGCTCCATTGTCACTGAAGACAATGGAGGTGACAATGGAGATAGTCATTTGTTCAATGAGTACCCAACACCTGACCCATGCCAGGCACTGTGCTCAGTCATTCTGTTCTTTGTTTCATTCAATGTTCATGACAGTTTTAATGAGTAGGCATTATCCACATTTTAAAGATGAAGACTTCAATGATAAAGGGAAATGAGGGACATCTCTTGGAGGGTCACACAACCTGTAAGGGATGGATTGGCTGGGATGCTGCAGGGTATTGGTGGTAGAGTCTTGGAGGGTCTTTCATTTCACCATATGAACTAGAGAAAATTACCAAGTACCCCAGAAGGTTGTAGAATCCAATAGGATGTCCTCACTCTACCATCTTGGCCTACTGGGTGCAAGGTCACGAGATGAATCATATGGACTGGTAGAAATTCCTTTTGCCCTTACAGATCTTAAAGCCTATTGATGCAAAAGATATCTAAAAAGAGCTGGAGAGTCTCAAGCATTTTCTGACATGGATAGAGATTTTCCTCAGTGGTTAATCCTGGAAAGCGATCTCTGGCTGATTCCTCATGGAACAGGCTAAAAGGCACTTCCTTCATGGAGTGTCTCTAAAGTCCTCCAGCACAGGAAACTCTTCTACAACAACTAGGAACTTGCTGTTTTCATATGTTCAGGTACCATGGCACCGTGCAATGCCTGGACATGCATGGCTTTCCTCCTTGATTCTATGAAATTACAGAATCTGCGACACATAAGACTGGCACCAAGGCGGTGCTTTGTGAATGTCTCTGAGCGGACATGCTGGGCATGCTGACTTTATTAGACTGCTGGGATCTGCCATCCCACTCAGCCCTCCACTTACCTTCCAGTCTTGTACTGGTTCTTCCCACTGGCACAACATAGCTGAGCTAGGTCAAGAGACCAGAGATTAGAAATGAGCGAGAAGCTAGAAGGCCAAGGGTAGGGGCAACCAGCGACACACAAAGGCGTGCCGCATCACCTTGCAGCACTCCCCTACTGGAGGGTGCGTTCCAGTTCACGCTCTGCTCTGGAGATCTGTAGCATTAACCACAGAGAAAGTCAATGGAAGCCAGATCCAATAAGGACAGAAAATAAATCCCAAAGCCCGCCAGGTTAGTAGCATGGAAAGTAAATTCTCTGAGAGTAATGATTCAATCTTTTGATCTGACTCTCCATACTTAAATAAATACTTGACCAATAAGCACCTTTCATTCCACAGTGGCTTTACATAGAAGTTCCAAAATCTTTTTGCACAGGTGAATCCCCTAAGTGATCTGAAGACCTTTGAAAAAGGTGATGTTCTGTGAATGGCCAAGGTGGTCTATTAGTCTCTGAGTCAAAAATTGTGTGTGTGTGTGTGTGTGTGTGTGTGTGTGTGTGTGTGTATGTGTGTATGGGTTGCCATGTTTTTTCCAACATAGATTTGCAAAGATGACAGATATGAATGGTTTAAAAATCACTTCAATAATTATTTAATTTGCTAGAGTTTCACAAGATTCTGTTGTTTTTGCTGCTTTACTTGCTTGTTTATTTATTCATCCCTGCCAAGGGGAAGAGAATGTTATTTGGAAGATCTGCTGTGTACCTACACTTGGCCAAGTGAGTCGCATGTGCACCATTTCCCTCGCTCTTCCCACCAGCTCCAAGAGTGGGGAGCTGCCATGCGCATGAACAGATGTGGGCTGCAGGCTGCTCCTGCAGCTCTCTCAAGGGCTCTGCACATGACACTGCAAAGGCATGATTTCAAGCTACGGTGGCCTGATGGCTCTCCACCGGCCTCCTGATCTGGCTGGGGAGGGAAAGCCTTCACCTCCCAAGCCCATGAAGTTCTCCAGAAGGAGGACACAGGGTGGCGTTGCTGCACAGCGATGGCCCCAGGAGGTCCTCACTTTCATGAAGAAAAGTGCTCACTGGTGCTTCCCAGTCATGGCACTTCTAGTTTATTTGATGTTTTCTTTCCATTTGATAGTGATGTTGGCAGGAGAAATTTTCTACTTTGAGAAAAGTCAGAAACAAGGAACCGACATCCACAAGCCCATGCCATGCCCCATTAAAGACAGAGGACTAAAGACTAGATTCATACCCCAAAGAGAGCAGGTACCTGGAGGTGCAAAGGGCTCAGCTCTCTGTGGCTCCAGCCAATGTTGTCATGAGCTGCAAAGTGTCCTCATCTTCCAGCTTTTCAAGAGGAGCTAAATGTAAAATTCCCATTTTGAACATTACATCATTGAAAAAAAAATAAAATCAAACTGGTTACTATGGCAGGCTGGATTCACATCTTGGGATGGCAAGGTTGGGCCCTGGGTGACAGTAAGTCCTCCTGGATCAGGTCAGCTGACACCACAATATTTACTTCTCACCCCGCAGTCTCAGCTCATTCTCTTATGGACAAAGCCACAGCTCTGCCAGCGACCCAGATGCCCTGAGCTCCTACTTGGCATAAGGCAGGCAGAGAAGGGGTAGGAGATAGAGGCAGTGGGTTGCTCTGAGGCCTTGGGGGAAGCCTGGTTCTCTGACTAGGAACTGTGGAGAAATGCAGATGTGAGCTCCTTCTGTGCTGGCAACTGAGCTGGGGGAGCTGTGTGAGGCGTGCAATGCTTTCCTCATTTGGAGGAGCTCAGGTCCTCACTGTTGCTGGGATGGCTGTGGTACCTTTTTCGGGGAGCTTTGGCTCTCAGGTGTTGCTTCCTGGCTCCGGTGCAGATCCCTCAGTGTGCTAGCATAGATCCTGTCCATGAAGCAGGCCTGCATGAGACATTGTCATGGCCTCTAGGCCTCCAGTTGGACATGTGAGAGGCACTGTATGAGCTCTGGCTCTTCGATTGGACTCATGCAGGACGTTGCTGTGGGACTCAGGTCCTCAGGTAGATTCTTTGGTCTTTAGTGTGTGGATAGATTTCCTGCACTCACTATATATGATTCTTTGGGTGACTCGTTATAAAATAATCACACAAATATGTTCTGTATTATATTGTTCACCTTGTAATATCCAAAACCATGACAGAGATTATAGTAACATGATTATTACATTTGGTTCATAATCAACCACCCCAAAATTCAATGGCTTAAGCCACAGTGGCTTGTGTCTATGTCTCAGCTTGTACAAATCTGGTCAAGACTGGGCTCAGCTGGAAAGTTCAACTGCAGTATCCCTGGGCTTCATTCTCACCTTAGGTCTCTGGATGGGGTGGGGGGCGGCTCTCCTGACCCGTATCTTTCATTTTCTATGGACAGGTGAGCTTGCTGAGATGTGTTCTTCCCACGACAATGACAGAGATGCAGTCTCTGTTCAAAGTGCCATCTCAGAGTGTCTTTGAAGTCCTTGCTTGTACCACACAGATGGCTGCCTGTTGACCAGACCAACTGTGTGAGCATTGACAGGCATTGAGTGGCGAAGAGGATTCCTTGATTTGGTCATGGAGCGGGGCAAGAATATGTATGCAGTGTGGTTGAAAGCAAAGGTGAGATTTAACTTTAAAAAATTATTACCAAAAAAGATACGTTGTCAGTAATCCCCATTAAAGATGTCCCTCCCCCTGTTTGAAACACTCATCTCATTGTTCTTGCTACTTCCTTTTCTCTTTTTCTCTTCGTTTTAATTTATTTAACATAGTTCTCAATCTTCTTTAGAAAAAAAAGTCCTCTAGAGAAAGTTTAGAAATAATGATCACACAAATTTACAAATGCTTGGGCAGACAGAAAACAGCACGTGGTCCAATACTTTAGGCTTACTGTAAGTAATCAAGATAGAAGGACAGTAAAATGTCACTTACTGTGGAATGTCATGAAGTAAGTCATAGTATTTTGTTAAGTGTGCTTGTTTCCTAGCCACAGTTGTGCTGGGACCCCGTAGAGAAAATCGGTTAGGACAGGACGCTCATACACGATAACCTGATGCATTAAAGGGGACTTTTCTGTGTGCTACACGCTGCTTGCCAGCGCCTTTTGCCACTCCTTATTAGCTCCCTATACATGTATACACAAGATAGTTAGGATAGGTAGACAGCTGTTTTCTCTTAGTTCAGTCATTGAGAAGAAAGGTTTGTACTAACATTGTTTTAGATAAGATA